>SJYT01054113.1:47717-120162 GCA_006410635.1 Cephalophus harveyi
GAACCATATACCAGAGCTATTTAAGTAAATCAGTAATGAATGTGGAAAAAATATCAGAGAATTGATATAAGCAAAAAATCACAAATGAAGTAATATAAAATCAGGTAATTAATACTCTAATTTTACTTTTTCTTCAAAATATACTTTATTTCTTGGCACAGTTTTAGGTTCACAGCAACGCTGAAGGGAAGGAAAAGGGATTTCCCATTCACATCCTCCCTGTTCTCCATTATCCAACATTCCCCACCAGATGGTTCATCTGCTACAAATGATGAATCTATATTGACACACCATAATCACCTGGAGTCCATAGTTTATTGTTCACTCTTGGTGTTAAACCTTCTGTGGGTTTGGACAAATCTGTAATGACATATAATGACACCATTATAGTATCACACAAAGTAGTTCACTGCCCTAAAAATCCTCTGTGTTCCAACTATTCACGCTTCACTCCCCACTAACCTCCAGCAGCCACTGATCTTTACACTGTCTCCATAGTTCTGCTTTTTCCAAAATGTCATGTAGTTGTAATCACACAGTATGTTAGATTGGCTTCTTTCTGTTCAGATTGGCTTCTTTCACTTAGTAATATGCATTAAAGTTTCCTCCATTTCTTTTCATGGCTCGATAGCTCATTTCTTTTTTAAAAAGACTGAAGAATAGTCGATTTACCATGTTGTGCCAATCTGCACTATACAGCAAAATGCCTCCGTTATCCACACATATATACATTCTTTTTAATATTGTTTTCCATTATGGTTTATCCCAGGATATTGGAAATAGTTCCTTGTGCTATACAGTAGGACCTTGTTGTTGACAGCTCATTTCTTTTTGGTGCTGAATAATATCCCATGTGTAGATGAAGCACAGTTCACATCTACTTTTTAAAACATTTTATCTTTAAGAGATATTCAAATATATAGAAAAACTTGAATTACAACAAACAGCCATATATTTACCATCCCAACATACTCAATGGTATTTTTTTTCCCATTTATAGGAGAAAAAATTTAAATAAAAAAATTTGGAAACTAAATACTTACTTTCCTCTATCTCAGATAGAAATGTTGTGTACTTTATCAGTTAGCTATTGCAATGAAAATCTACTCCCAAACTCAGTGGCTTAAAACTGTAATCTTTTATTCTCATGGGTCCAAGGAAGAGTTGAGGATTCAGCTAACCTGGGCTGGGCTCTGGCGGCTGGCTGTGCGGAGCTCGCATGAGGCCATCCACACCTGTGAGAGTTAGCTTGGGGACAGCTGAGGAAGTCGACCTCTTCTCCCTGTGTCTGCCCCCAGAACAGGCAGCTCGCCTCCAAGTGCTCTTTTCCTAGCAACTCAGGGGCACAAGAAAGCGAGGAAAATGCCACACCCCTTGCAGCCTAAGCTTGAAACTGTTATACCATCACTTGACCCACATACTTTAGCCAAAGCTAGACACATGACCAAACGTAAGTCAAGAGAGGTTTGAAAATGCAGCTCACGCGTAAGAAAAGGGAACAGGTCCAAAGGGCTATGGATATTGAGGGGTGAAAATTTGGTGGTGGTTTAGTCACTAATTTGTGTCCGATCCTTGTGACCCCATGGACTATAGTCTGCCAGGCTCCTCTGTCCATGGGATTTCCCAGGAAAGAATACCAGAGTGGGTTGCCATTTCCTTCTCCAGGGGATCTTCCCAACCCAGGGATGAAACCTGGGTCTTCTGCATTGCAGACAGATTTTTTACTGACTGAGCTACCAAGGAAGCCTGAGGGGTGAAAAATGGGTCAGTTTTCATTCCAATCCCAAAGAAAGGCAACGCCAAAGAATGTTCAAACGACCAAACAATTGCACTCATTTCACATGCTAGCAAAGTCATGCCCCAAATTCTCCAAGCTAGGCTTCAGCAGTACATGAACCAAGAACTTCCAGATGTTCAAGGTGGGTTTAGAAAAGGGAGAGGAACCAGAGATCAAATTGCCAACATCTGTCGGGTCATAGAAAAAGCAAGAGAATTCCAGAAAAATACATCTGCTTCATTGACTATGCTAAAGCCTTTGACTGTATGGATTACAACAAACTGTGGAAAATTATTAAAGAGATGGAAATACCAGACTAGCTGACCTGCCTTCTGAGAAACCTGTATGCAGGTCAAGAAGCAATGGTTAGAACTGGAAATGGAACAATGGACTGGCTCAAAAATTGGGAAAGGAGTATGTCAAGGCTGTATATTGTCACCCTGCTTATTTAGCTAATATGCAGAGTACATCATGAGAAATGATAGGTGAAGCACAAGTTGGAATCAAGATATCAAGGAGAAATATCAATAACCTCAGATATGCAGATGATACCACCCTTATGGCAAAAAGTGAAGAGGAACTGAAGAGCCTCTTGATGGAAGTGAAAGAGGAGAGTGAAAAAACTGACTTAGAGCTCAACATTTAAAACCCTAAGATCATGGCATCTGGTCCCATCACTTCATGGCAAACAGATGGGGAAACAATGGAAACAGCAAGAGACTTTATTTTCTTGGGCTCCAAAATGACTGCAGATGGTGACTGCAGCCAGGAAATTAAAAGATGCTTGCTCCTGGGAGAAAAGCTATGACCAACTTAGATAGCATATTAAAAGGCAGAGACATTACTTTGCTGACAAAGTTCCCATCTAGTCAAAGCTATGGTTTTTTCCAGTAGTCATGTATGGATGTGAGAGTTGGACTGTAAAGAAAGCTGAGCACTGAAGAATTGATGCTTTTGAACTGTGGTGTTGGAGAAGACTCTTGAGAGTCCCTTGGACTGCAAGGAGATCCAACCAGTGTATCCTAAAGGAAATCAGTCGTGAATATTCATTGGAAGGACTGACGCTGAAGCTGAAACTCCAATACTTTGGCCACATGATGTGAAGAGCTGACTCATAGAAAAGAGCCTGATGCGGGAAAAGATTGAAGGCAGGAGAAGAAGGGGATGACAGAGGATGAGATGGTTGGATGGCATCACCAGCTCCATGGATGTGAGTCTGAGTAAACTCTGGGAGTTGGTGAAGGACAGGGAAGCCCGACGTGTTGCAGTCCATGTGGTCACAAAGAGTCAGACACAACTAAGTGACTGAACAAAACAACAACAAATTGTGCCAATGTTAATTTTGTAGTTTCCCTAACTGTAAAGAGGTTGTATAAATGTTAAAATAAAGGAAACTTTGTAAAACTTATACATGAACTCTGCAGTATGTTTCTAAGCCTTAAATTTCAAAGCATATCAAATTAGAAAGTTTTAAAAATCATCCCTCAGGGCTTTCTTGGTGGCTCAGTGGGGAAGAATCTGCCTGCCCATGCAGGAGACGCTGGCTCGATCCCTGATCCAGGAAGACCCTACATGCCACAAAACAGCTAGGCCCATGAGCCATAGCCTCTGAGCCTGTGCTCAAGAGCCTGGGATCCACAGCTACTGAAGCCTGTGCACCCCAGAGCCTGTGCTCTGCAGCCAGAGAAGCCACCGCCATGAGAAGCCCTGCACAGCAGGACTGGAAACCAGTCTCCGCTCACCTCAACTACAGAGAAGCCCACACTGCAACGAAGACCCAGCACAGCCAAACGTAAATAAATACAACTGTATAAAAATCACCCCTTAATTGATTTGAATTTCATTTTTTCCTACAGATCACCAGGTATACCACTTAAGCCTTCCAAAGTTTTTGATATACTAATTGACAGTGTTTTTTTTTTTTTTTTCTTAAAATTTAACTTCAATAGTAGATGAAAGAGTTTAAGATCCCACTCTCAGGTCATTCCGTCTGTAGTTATCATGGGCCAGACCATCAGGTGTCCATGGACTTCTCTGGGAATGGAACCTGATGCCTCTATGGTGAGTCCTTGTGGTTTAGTTGCTAAGTCATGTCTGACTCTTTTTGACCCCATGGACTGTAGCCCTCCAGACTCTTCTGTTCATGGAATTATCCAGGCAAGAATACTGGATGAGTTCTATACCTTCTAATCTCATGCCACTCTGTTGTACTTCTCTAATAACATTGATTTTTTTTCTGCCATGTTTTACACGATGGGTAATTAGCAAGGAATACTTTCTCCACTGGTTTAAAAAAAAAAAAAAAAAAACGCGAGGCGCTGGGCGCAGCTGTGAGGACAGGGTCTGTGAGGAAGTTGTGGTTTTCTCTCGAGCTTTCTGGGCGCAGATCCCGCTTCTGGGTCACTTTCAGACCTGAGTTTCACCCTCAGGGCACAGAAAGCTGCTTTCCCCTTGGGCTTTCCCAGCCTCCTAATCTGGCCTCGAACCTGCACATACAGTTTCATAGGGTGATTTGGCTTCTGCTTAAAAAGCACTCAGTTAGAACTCACTTTGATAATGAAGAGCCAAGCAAACCATCTTTGAAGATGATGAGCATCGAGGGTCCAAGGACTCTTCAGAGTAAGCGTTATGTGGGGCTAATGAAGCCAAGCGAGCCCTGAGCTCTGGTGCATTTGCTTCCGTCACCACGTGAACTGATGAAAATACACTAGGAATAGATGTTTTCACGGTGAAGCCTCCCTGGAGCTCCCTGAAGACATCCCGTGAAGAGCGCTGGAAAAGGCAGTCCAGAAAGTGACGCAGGGGCCTCACACATGGATTCCATTCAGCTCTGAATTGTATTTGTGACCTATGATGGATTTTTCAGCCAGAAGCTTCAAGGTCAAGGTTTTCAGTCTCACTTCCTCCCTAGCTACGCAGGTAACCCCCAGGCTTCGCTCACAGGCGTGCCTGCAGCCACGTCTTCATTTTCGGGAGCTGTGTAGGTGCCCTGAGTGGGGCTTCCCACCTGAGCCTCCAGGCGGGGTTCCTACCCTGAGCCCCACACAGCAAAGGTGTTCAAGTGGAAGTCAAGGGCCTCTCTTGGTCCCTGCAGCCCGTGACAAACTGTGGCGGCTGCTTTCACATGAGCGTTTTCTGAAGTTTTGGAGCCATGTATTCAGTCAGATATAGAATGCCCTCTGCTGCCACCGTCCTCAAAGAGAACCTGACCAGGCGGCAGCTGGAACACTTCCCACACATCAGATGTCACGGGGGAAGTTGAAGAGCGAGACTGAAACCGCGAAGGAGACTGGACCTCTGAGGATACGGTGGGGAGGTGACTAAGACACATGTTCTACGTGCAGCTTTGAAGCTGATCACCGGGGAATTCGACCTCAGTTTACAGGATGGGAAGGTCAGGGGTATCGCTCCAGAATGACCCATCGCCACTTCTCCAGATGGGTTCTCTTGGCTGAATCAAAGCCAAGGCTTTGTGAAGGACGCAGGGTACATGTTTCAAACAGTTATGGGAAGTACCTTGGAGAGATTTGATTTTGATTGTGTGTTATCTGTATTTATGATCATAGTGGCAACCAGTCACTCTTGAGTGCAGCGGTTTAGATAAGAGGTTATTCCGAACATTCACTGCTGAGCCACTGAAGCAACTTTTGTCACTTCCAGCCAAGGGTGACTCCCGGGCTAATGTGTTTACAGTTGTGCTCTCATGAGTAATGCACCATGTAAAAAATAATTCCTGTTGTGGGGACACTTGCTAACTCTAACCATCAAATTTGCTGAAACTTCCACATCAATTAAATTCTTGTATTTATAAAACTGGCACGCCTTCAAGAGGATACTCTGTGGTCAATGAAGTTGGAGGCCCTGGGTATGTGTTCTTACCCCGCCCTGCTCCAAGGACCAGGGAAAGAAAATATGGTGAAGTGGACAGCCACTGGGGACCAAATCAGACACTCAGCACTAAGAACTCTAGCCCTAAACTGTACTAATTATTTTAACTAGATTCATTAATTAACCTCTCAAAGCTATGGTGCCTCATCACCAAATGAGGATTGATCAATATACATAAAACACAACACAGAGTAAGTTCTCAATATATATATTTCCTATTCTATTTGTGATCTTAAGCAGGTTTTAAAAAAATCTCTGAGCCTAGATTTGCCACCATAAATAATGTAGAATAGTGTAGTAATGTAATACAGACAAACCGATTATATGGGGGGGAAATGATTCTTGTGCTGTGAAAATCTATGAGCTAATCTTTATAGTTTTAAACCAGTGTGCTCTTCTAGTAAAGATCTTTTGAGATTCTTTCTTTAGAAGCATAATATATCAGAAGTGAATTATCTTAAAATGTGTCTTGAATGATATATAAAAACAGAAAAATGAGAAATCATATATAACATTCAGATGCATGTGTTTACATGTCAGCGTTAATGGTAAGTACAAGAACACGTGACTGCATGAGCAAAGACACTTGAGAATCTGACTGAATGTGGATATTCTCCCATCACTGTATTTTAAGTATATCACGTGAAAAATAATCAGCCACTGATTCCTGGAAATGGCCACATTAGTATGAACCAGTATGCAGGGCATCCTGCATAGCAGTTATATATCTTTCTCATCTTTTCTTAAACCTATTTCCTGCACTGCAGAGAAACTGACACAGGATGCTTATGAAATGAGATTTAAATTTTCAGTCCAGATGTATTACAGCTTAACATCAGAAAGCCCCTAGATTTCACAGAACTAAATTTTAATGTTTTGCTAATGGAAACCCCCACAGTTTGCAGGGTTCTCATAAAGCACTTTGGAAGCAGATTATTAAAGTCAGTCTCATGCTTCTTTCTTAGCTGACAACACACTTTGTAACGAACTCCCCTACACTAAAATTTACAAAATACACTCAAAGCTATAATGCAATTGACGAATTTGACACGCAAAACAAGAGGAAGTTTTGATCAGGGATGAGGCATGCAACTCACAAGCCAAAAAATTGCATAGGATGATACATTATCATTCTAATCTTGAACTGCAAGAGCTAAGGCTTCTAAATTATACTTGAAAACTAGGTAAAGTTTCTAACACAGTGTTAAAAACTACAGTCTTTATACACTGATGAGAATTTCTGTGAGAACTGCCTAGGACAAGAAAGCAGCTGATGCAAGTGATGGGGTGGGGGGGTGGCGGGGAGTCAACCTTTCAGCTACAGAGGACAGGTTGCATGAAAGAGCTTTAATTCTGAGCTGTGGGTACCACACAAGTTAAGATAATCCCTCAAACCAGATTCCAACTTGGAAAAGACAAAGATGCAAAAGGAAGTACAAGGGGAACCCTCAGGGCTACCCCAGGAAGGGAAACTTGATCAGGGCCACTGGGCTCAGACGCTAAAGGGAAGCAATGCCTTGAAGTGCTGTTGACTTTAGTCACACAAAGCAGTGATTTTGAGCATCAGGTGAAAACCATGGAACAAACACAAACTTCTGAGTCAGACTTCAGTTCTATTCCAAGTTTTGACACATCATTCAGTTAGAATGTTAATCCCTTTGAAATTCAGTTGCCTAGTTTGTTAAATGGGGATAATGACATTTGTCTCAAAGGATAATTAAAGACTAGATCTAAATGGGATCTAAAATGTCTGAGACAATTTTACATCTATTATCTCACGTTATTATCAGCTATCATTGTTACTTTTGTGAGTTGTGTAAAATGATTTCTATACTGAATCTGAAGGGAAAAAAAACCAGCAAGTGTGGCTTAGGGCAATATGTGTTTGGAATCACTGATCTACATAAATGTACAAAAAACTGACACAGAGTTGTGCCACTCAGAGCATCTCCTTATAACCAGCTTCTTCCAGATCACTTTACTCCCCCGAGTTTATTGCTTTCCAGATCACAACACCAAAGGACCCACGATCTGCAATTAGTCTTGAATGTGATTTATTTTCAGGTGCCTGTATCACGGCAAGGTTTCTTTTATGGTCAAAGTATTGCAAATATAATGTGCTATTTTATGCAGTGATAAGAAGGGGAAACTGGTGTATGCTATTATTCAAATGAATTTCTAGACCCACCTGTGACACATTCAGACTTGGGAGTTACTGTTTGACCTAAGTACACAAACAAAGCAAGCAGTTCTTCCTTAACTGTGAGTGGGGTTTTGAAGGATGGAAAGTGTGGTCTGGGAGGTTAGGACAAGTGGTTGGAAGTCTTGCTCCCCAGAGCCCTCCTCCTCTGACAATGACGTGCTGGCTGACTTCAGACTGGTCATTTGACCTGCATGAGCCAATTTGTGCATCTGCCCTGCTTCCTTTAAACCTCAAATGCATCATGCCAAAGAAAAAAATCTAACACTTCTACTTTAAAACTGTGCAAATCCCGGTCCTTGATAATCAGTACAATCATTTGACTGTATTATAAATAATACATTATATTATATGCATCAGTAAATACAATAAGATCGGCACAGTAGTTCTCTGAAGGTCAAAATAGCAGTCAGATGAATTTATGAAGAATACAATTTTGATATGAATGGGTTGTTGTCAACATGTAATGTCATAGTAAGGAGTTCGGACTAGGTAACATTTACATCCACATAAAAATGACACAAAGCCTATGGTCAGTGGGTTTAAGGATGTCACCAAGCTGAGGACTTCTTTATCTAAAGGCCTACCTACTATTCCAGGGCTCCCAAGACATCAGACAATAAAGAACAGCGACCCCTGGAGTGAGGGGATGAGGTGCCTCGTGAAGGCACAGGGGGCTGCTGGGGTGAGTGCCCCGCTTGGCTGGAGGGGCCAGGACAGGGCTCAGCCATCTCCCCAAGTGGAGGAGGCAACACCGGGAGCTCAGGGAGACCAGAGAGGTTAGGGTCAGCAGGGAAAAGCCAGAAAAGAATGAGCTGAACAGAAAAATGACTTTCAAGGTTGCTGAGGGTTCCATGCCAATTGAATACTGATAAGTGCTAATCTGTGATGGAACTACCAGAGGCCAAGAAAAGAACCACTTAAAAGGATAAGTGTATTGTTAACAATCCTCAAGGGGGCTTCTCAGGTGCTGCTGCTGCTAAGTCACTTCAGTCGTGTCCGACTCTGTGCGACCCCATAGACGGCAGCCCACCAGGCTCCCCTGTCCCTTGGACTCTCCAGGCAAGAACACTGGAGTGGGTTGCCGTTTCCTTCTCCAATGCATGAAAGTGAAAAGTGAAAGTGAAGTCACTCAGTCGTGTCCGACTCTTCATGACCCCCTAGACTGCAGCCTACCAGGCTCCCCCGTCCATGAGATTTTCCAGGCAAGAGTACTGGAGTGGGGTGCCATTGCCTTTTCCGCTTCTCAGATGGTGCAGTGGTAAAAAATCTGTCTGCCATTGCAGGAGACATGTCTTCCACCCCTGGGTCAGGATGATCCCCTGGAGGAGGAAATGGCAACCCAGTCCAGTATTCTTGTTTGGAGAATCCCATGCACAAGAGGATTATCTGATGAGCTACAGTCCTTGGTGTCACAGAGAGTCAGACATGACCAAGCAACTGAGCATGCACAACAATACTCAGAGATCACACAGGGACAAAAATAGTCCCAAGAGCCAGAACAGAAGGCTTAAAACTCAAAGAATATTTGGTAGAATACCACAAAAGTCCTCGTCTCAGAAGCAAGAAAAAATAAACCTGTGACAAGTCATCGCTTTGACCTCACCTAAGAAAGCCTGACCTGGAAAAATCAAAAATCAAGTAACTTAACTGTTACTAAGAATATTTATGGGGCTTCCCAGATGGCTCAGTGGTAAAGAATCTGCCTGCCAAGCAGGAAACGCTGGCTCGATCCCTGGGTCAGAAAGATCCCTTGGAGAAGGAAATGGCAACCCTCTGCAATATTCTTGTCTGGGAAATCCTATGAACAGAGGAGCCAGGTGGGCTACAGTCCATAGGGTCACAAAAGAGTCAGACACAACTTAGCAACTACAACAACAACAAGTAGAATATTTATAAGAATGAAAAATATGTGGCACCAAAAGAGGTAAAATCATAACTCTGGCATCTTATCAAAAACTACCAGGTAAGCAAGAAGACTGGAAGACACAACCCATCATGATGAAAAAACTCAGTCAGCTGCAACTTCTCCAGAAATGATACAAATAACACAACCAATATACAAGAGCACTGAAACAGTCATCATAACTGCATCTCATACGGTCCAGAGGTCAGAAGACTGAAGATGTTAAGGAAAGATACAGGTTTTAAAAGACACAAATTAAACTTTTCAAGATGAAAACTACAATATCCAAAATGAAAAACACAACAGTGATAATGTCACATTACACTATTAAGACTAAACCTCAAGGGAGAAAATAGAGTATGTGTGTCTGTGTGTCCCAGTCATCACAATTCCTGAAAAGAAAATTACAGGCAGAGTCTCAAGGTTTAGAAGCTTAAAATTTTATAGATCAACAGAGAAACTTGAACTGGGATGTAAAATACCCTCCCACTGAGACCAAAAAGGAGAAGAAAAAAAAAGAGGGAAAAGTGACTTTAGATGGGAGATTTTGATTTTTTCCTTTTAGAAGCATTAATGTGTGTGCGTGGGTTTGTGGGTGTGTGTGACTTTCCTTCAGAAGGGGAAGGAATAGAAATGAAAGTGGGGCAGAGGGAGCAAGGAGGTTTTCCCCAGTGAGGGCAGGTCTGCAGAGGAGGGCGGTGCCCAGCCTGCAGAGATCCCAGAGACGAAGTGAGAGGCAGATGGCCAGGGGCAGACACCACAGAACAGACCACCACCAAAGGAGGGGAAGATGGGTCTCCAGACCAACAAGACAGCTGGTCCTTGGGACAGAGAACAGGAACAGGCAAGGCATGTGCAGTGGGTGGAGAAGGATTCTCTTCCTTCTCATGGTGTTAACCACGTGGATCGGCTGTGTGATCATGGGAGGGTTATGTAATCTCCCTGAGTCTCCATCTTCTTATATAAAATGGAAATAATTATGTAGACCCCATGAATTGCTTTAAAGATTCAGTGATACAACCGCCTAATCAGAGTGCTCAGTAGCATCTATGTTCTTGGGAGCTGGGATGCAGGCGGGGAGGTGTCCAAGTAAAAGCGAGCTGCAGCGACCAAACCCACAGACTCAGGTCCTTAGGACGTGGACAGAACAATAAGCTTGGTGTGATGCCTGCTTTGTCCTCTCTAGAATCTTCGTTTGCTTCTTTCTTTTTTTTTAACATGTGTTCAGTTAATCTTGAAAAGCTATTATTTTCACATTTTAAAAGACACTGCAAATGGTATGATTGCAGGTATCAGTTCAGTAGCTCAATTGTGTCAGACTGTGACCCCATGGACTGCAGCATATCAGGCCTTCTTGTGCATCACCAACTCCTGGAGTTTACCCAAACTCATGTCCATTGAATTGATGATGCCATCCAGTCATCTCATCCTCTGTCTTCCCCTTCTCTTCCCACTTTCAATCTTTCCCAGCATCAGGGTCTTTTCCAATGAGTCAGCTCTTCGCATCAGGTGGCCAAACTACTGGAGTTTCAGCTTCAGAATCAGTCCTATTCAAAGAATATTCAGGACTGATTTCCTTTAGGATGGACTGGTTGGATCTCCTTGTGGTCCAAGGGACTCTCAAGAGTCTTCTCCAACATCACAGCCCCAAAGCATCAATTCTTTGGCACTCAGCTTTCTTTATAGTCCAATGACTACTGGAAATATCTTTCAAAATAACCTGATGGGAAAGGTGCTCTGGCCTTGGAAACCTGTGAAGCAGCAGCAGTGCCCCATGAGCTTCTGCCTGAGGTTCCAGAGAAAGGCCCGTTCAGCTCCGAATCCCGGTCACACCCACAAATTCACTAAAGCCTTAACAGCTCAGAAGACTGCCTTGGAGCAGAGTATCACAGAGAGTGCTAGGATCCAGCTCCTGGGGCAACAACTAGGGAAACCCAAACAGAAAAATACCCAAAGCGTAATAGTTTTGTGTAAGTACTTTTTTAAAGTTTTACTAATGAAATCTTTTGTTTCTCCCTGCCCTGAGTACTGAATTATAAGCAGCATATAAGACTGAACCAGTTGTAGGTGGGCACCATAGCGATGCAACATGTGCATATATTGCCAAGTGGTCATCGCAATAAGCTCAGTCAACAGCCATCACCTCACACAGTTAAAGAAGTTTTTCTTGTGATGAGAACTTTTAATATCTAGTCTCTAAGCAACTTTCAATGGAGAAGGCAACGGCACCCCACTCCAGTACTCTTGCCTGGAAAATCCCATGGACAGGGGAGCCTGGTAGGCTGCAGTCCATGGGGTCCTCAAAGAGTCAGACATGACTGAGCGACTTCACTTTCACTTTTCACTTTGATGCATTGGAGAAGGAAATGGCAACCCACTCCAGTGTTCTTGCCTGGAGAATCCCAGGGATGGCGGAGCCTGGTGGGCTCTCATCTATGGGGTCGCACAGAGTCGGACACGACTGAAGCGACTTAGCAGCAGCAGCAGCAAGCAACTTTCAAATATACAATAGAGTACTGCTAACTCCAGTCACTATGCTGTGCCTCATATCGCCGGGACTTAGCAGCTGGGAGTTTGTACCTTTGACCTCCTTCACCCATTTCCTCCACACACACCACCCCCCAAGTCTGTCAACCACCAATCTGTCCTCTGTATCCATGAGTTGTTTTTTTTTAGATTCTACTTATAAGAGACTGCATGCATGCTCAGTTGTTTCAGTCATGTCCAATTCTTTGTGACCCAGTGAACTGTAGCCTGCCAGGCTCCTCTGTCCATGGAATTCTCCAGGCAAGAATACTGGAGTGGGTTGCCATGCCCTCCTCCAGGGAATCTTCCCGAGCCAGGGACTGAAACCACGTCTCTTAGGTTGCCGAAATTGGCAGGTGGGTTCTTTACCACTAGTGCCACCTGGGAAGCCCAGCACGAACATGGGGGTGCAGATATCTTTTCAAGATAGTAATTTCAAAGAATGTCATATTTTTATGTTTATTTTGGCTGCACCACAAGGCTTGTGGGATCTTAGTTCCCCAACCATAGATCAAACCAGGCCCCCCTGCACTGGAAACACGGATTCTTAAGCCCTGGACCACCAGGGAATTCCTTGTAATATTTTCAAAGATGCTGTATGGTTGTAGAAGCAAGAGGACTGGATGAATGAAAAAGTAGAGAGAGAAGAGCCTTCATAGGTGGGCTGAGATGACTGGCCATTTTCTCTGCCACAGCCAGGCACAGGCAGAGGGGAGGATCTTAGACCAAGTATAGAAAACTCCAAAGTGGAGAAGATATTAGCAGAGCTTCCATATAGGCTGACATAGTGGATTAGAATCTAGAGAAGGCCCAAGCATAAGACCAGTCTCCCATGTAGGACACCTGGTTTGTGCTTCTGCTGCCCAGGAGGTTGGGCACCTGGTCTTGAAAAGCCGAATGAAACCTCCAGCACTCTGCCGTGTGAAGCTGTCCCTATGGCTCTGTGAAAAGAAGCCTACAGGGCACAATTGCTGATGAAAGCAATCAGAAAAAAATGGGGGAGTCTTTTCATCACCTCATCTCTCTGGAGCATGAACTCCCTCCAGAAAGGCTGGAGCCATATGACTTCACCCTTCCCTCACATCTCCACCACCCAGGGACTGACGCTCCAACTAACAAAAGTTGGAAAGGGTGAAGGCAACTGGAGATATGCTGATTTTCTTCTCTTTCACTGGTAAAAAATATTTGAAAGTATTAAGAGTGAATATGAGAAAATATCATATGCCAACACTGCATTGTAGAGGGAAAGGGCAGAGGTGGGGCAAGTAGAATTTACCACCAGGATGATAACTTATAGTAACAGACACCATTTCAAGCAGTAAAGGTTAAGGTATATAATGTACAGTCACAGTTATAAAGACAACCAGTTGGACCAAAGAAAGAAAACCTTCAAATGAATCAGGAGGAATATAAAAGCAAATTAAAACAACAGTAGCAAAAAAAAAATCACACAGACTATATACTTTAAAATGATAAGAACAGAGAGCATAATATAAGGCGGTGAGTCAAGAAAGTCGGGTCATTTTCCTTTTCTCTTGTACGAGAGACGTGGAGGGTTGTTGCCCAGGCTGGCACTGTAGCTTGTGGCTGTGATGGAACCCTAGGCCCCTCTGCGTTTCTGCCCCGCCATCCTCACCATCCTCACCGCTGGCTTTCATCCTTTGAAAGCTCATGGTGGCAAGATGGCAGCTGGCGATGGCAGAATGACAGGGACAAAGGACAAAGAGCCTGGCCTCTCCCAAAAGTGCCTGGAACAGTAGGTGGCACATGATAAGTGTTATTTGTTGAGTGATCACATGTTTCTTGACCCTGCTGATACTGGGTTAGGTGCCACTTTACATGCGTCCCCAGGTTGAGCTTAACCCTATGTTGTATGCAAGTTTTGAAATTTCCCACTTATTTGTCTCTCTCCCGAATAAGATTCACCCCTGAATTCCTTAATACTTACCAAAGTAACGAACATGTAATAAGCACTCAGTAAGTATTTGTTGAATAGTTGAAGAAATGAGCACAAATCTCAGCCCTTTACGCCTTACTCAGCAAGCTTTTTTTGGTGTCTCATATGTGCTAGGCGTTGTTCTGGACACTTGAGCAAAACAGATTCATTCTTATTTTTTATCCCAAGTGGCTCAGATGGTAAAAAAATCTGACTGCAATGCAAGAGACTCAGATTCCATCCCTGGGTCAGAAGATCCCCTGGAGTAGGAAATGGCAACCCACTCCAGTATTCTTGCCTGACAGGCTACAGTCTATGGAGTCCCAAAGAGCCAGACACAACTGAGCAACTAACACACACATACACACATAAACACACACACAGACACAAGAAAAAAGAAGTTTATTTAGAAGAAATTTGTGTTGTTTATAGACTATGACTACAAAACTATAGATTCTGTGGGAGTTTTGGAGACAGAGCCCAAATAAGCCCAAAATTTTTAATTAACCAATGATATGTTCTGTCCTCTCTTGTAATTTCACAAAGAAAATGAATAAAGGTAAAGGTTTCACAGTGAAATCAGGCAGCCATAGTTCATCTGCACATTCAGAAGCCAATGAACTTGGGAAGATAAAGAGGGGAGTACAGGGGAGAAGGGAAAAGGGAAGAGAAGAGTGTTTGAGAACAAAAATGCAAGGGTTTTTAAGGGGAAGAGTCAAACTAAACAAGTAGAAAAGGGGGAGTGAACAGTGTTTCTGAGAAAGAATAAACAAATCTGGATAATGGCCTGTTTACTACATGATGTTTGGCACAGTTTAATCATTAGCTAATACCAATTACTGCGAGAGTCAGGCTGTGGCTAAAATAGATTTTAATTTGATGTAATCATGGACACTTGATGTTGTCTGTGAGATCTCAGACACACGTGTCCGTGTCCTCATCCTATAGCAGCTCTGCAGTCAGATGCCCCTCTGGTTTCAGACACATTCTCAGTTGCCCAGACCTGCTTTCTGTGAACTGACTCACATTTGGTTTGATTCTTGGGTATGGTTTCTTCGAGGAAAAGAAGAAAAAAAAAAAAAAAAACCATCAACACTGCAAATCTCTTTCACTGTTAGTTCTGAAGTGATCTACTGTGTAAAACAACTCTGCTTATAAAAAGAGAACTGAAAGGTAGACTTTCTCTCTGGTATTCCCGGGATTAATCCATTATCTTTTTCCCACATCAGGGGGAAATCTGTGTAAAGGCGGGGGGTAGTCTTAGGTCTTCTCACAAGTTTTCATTGTCTATGCAAGGTGAAGAACGATTCATTGAAAGATGTAAAGGATGAATTCTAACATGTAACCACCTATAAGATAGTTGTTTTATTAAAGACTGTGGCTTCCAGGATTGAACAGGATCATGTAATTTCATGATGCAGCCACTATGCTCAAGAGACTTCAGTTTCCTTGGGAATCAGCTGTTGTCTCATGGTGAACAAGCCAATCAGGAGAGGGACAAGTGCGTCCGGAGATCATCAGAGATGCCTCCAGCCCCACAGGGACATCTGAATTCTTACCCCACTCCGCCCCAGCTTCCCTGCCTTCTTGCACACATCCACCCTCTTGCTGTAACTGTAAACATTACGAATCACTTCACTGTTTGTATTACCTGCTCACTCTTTCATGTGGGGGAGGCAAACACACCTCAACCTTGCTTAAACAGAATGTGAGAAAAGAAACCCCGGGCTAGGAGAATGGAACAAACTCCCACACAAACCAGGCTGCTTATAATAGTTCTGTACACTGTCTTTGGTGTGTTAAGATCTCACTGTCTCAACCAAGAGCCTTGGCAAAACAGCACTGCAAGAGGAACAGCTAGAGAGTCATAAACAAGATACCAGATCAAGATGAGACAGAATTTAAAACCTGACAGTGATAAAGAAAAGAGGCAAATATTTCTCTAAGCAAAAATTACCTGATTTTCATAAAGAAAATAACAAAACTGTAGTGAAGTGAAGTGAAGTAGCGCAGTCGTGTCCGACTCTTTGCGACCCCGTGGACTGTAGCCCACCAGGCTCTTCTGTCCATGGGATTCTCCAGGCAAGAATACTGGAGTGGGTTGCCATTTCCTTCTCCAGGGGATCTTCCCAACCCAGGGATGGAATCCGGGTCTCCCGCATTGCAGGCAGATGCTTTAACCTCTGAGCTACCAGGGAAGCGCCTCTGAGCTACCAGGGAAGCGATCTTCCGTATCACCTGAGACAAATGATAAAATAAGATTATGTGCCTGATCTAATTTTGAGTTCCCATCAAATATATTGTCCTGGCTTTCTGCTTCCAAAAATCCAGTAGAAAGCAAAACACACAGGAGGAGAAAACAGAGACAGGAAGAAACTAGAAGAGGGGCTATGTTTGGAATTGTTGAATAGAACCTTCCCAGTTGGTGGCAGCCATTGCCTCAATTTGGAGGTATTCCTGGTCTAAAGCAAATTCATACTTTACAAACATTCTGAGGCCTATCTTAAGCTTAGTTGGCCTTCAAAGGGTTAGATTGTTCAGCATTTCCTTTTATCACTTGAAGTACTCCCAAGATACTTCAATTATCATCCTGTTTGCTTGAGCTACTTCATACTCAAAATGGGGTTCCTGACACTTACAACCATGAAAATTCCATCTTAACAACAGACATCACAACAGAAACTTTCCATCACTCCTAACTCAAAATGAAATAACTTAGCGCCTTCCAACCTCATCACAGATTGGCTCAGAAATCAGAGCTGGAAAAGGTCTGCAGTTGGGAGTGATCAATATTTCCAGCTATGAGTATCTGTAAAAAGCAGATGGTGAGAAAATTAAATTGGGGCTGGCAGAAATGGTCTGTGATATTTCCACATCATTAACATCTTAAACATACATATGTCTAGCATATTAGTTTACAAAAACACACTAGCTAAAAGCAAAGGAGACCCATGACAAATAAATATTGACAGAGAAAGGAATGGTGTGGAAGACTGGCCCAGCGAATGCAGAGCTGCTATGCCAGGAGCCCTGCCATTTGGAGCAGTTGGTATGCCAAATTTTATGAGTTTTAAGAAGTCTAGGCAAAGGGCCCTTGCCTAAGAATAAAAGTGTAAAATACATTACCTATAACAAATTACATCTAAACCCTGATTTTTCTGGGTCTAGTCTTGATCACCGTAGTATCTCAAAAGGAGCAAAAATCTCCCTCTACCACTGTCATGGGGGAAACGGCTTAAGAATCTCTTTTGACTTCTACACAGAGGAAACTGGCAAGTAGTTAGCTGATACAATCAAACTCACAAATCAGGCCAAAGTTAGAGCCTGGTACTGAAACCACAACCCTTTGAAATGTAGCAAGATTAGCACATCACTAGGATTTAAGGGACAAAAGACCTTTCATTTAATTTTTTTTTAGGAAACGAAAAAGGGGATAATGAATCAAGCCTACTGGAAAAGTATAGGCACAGGAAACTGTGGAGGACCACAGACCCTCTGACCCATGAAAGTCATGGAGTGGGTCACCACTGACTTTACGCTGTTCACCTAAGAAGGAAGATTATGACTTATTTTGAGAGTAAAACATTTATGATGAAATAAGTCTCCAGTGGGCCCAACATCACTACTTGGTTAAAAAAAAAAAAAAGTAAATAAACACAAAAGTAAAACATTAGAAAAGACATGAAAAAATGCAGTTAGGATAATCACAAGAAATGAGTGGAAAGGATAGAACATGTCAGGCAAGATAGACTCTTTCAGGAAAATCACATAATTAATGGAGAAAAATAAAGGATATAAGTCACCGTTGTTAACCATTTAAATGTGTGGTAAAAGCAAAGGCAGATCACTGGAATCAAGTTGTTAGAAACTTGAAAAATTAACATAGTCATTTATTGAAGCTGTTCTCTGATAACTAAAATATATTTTCCATTAAAAATGGCCTCTCTAATCTGACCTTTGAGTATCTTTGCCTTTGCATTTATGTCCTGTGTCATGAAACAGAACGTTCCAGTCCAACTGCAAATAATGTGTCAGTGTTCTTGTAGCATAGTTTCATTTATCTGAACTTGTGAATAATGCTAGCTTTAGCACTGGCCCAATTTTATTTGCAAAGCATAATCAAATAGACTCTGACAAGACTACTCTCTCTTGTTGAAATGATTATAAATCACGGGTGAAAATAAATGAAAATGAATCCAATGTGCAGGAAGGATATCAGAGATAATAACATTAAAGGTGGGTCTATCGATAAGAATGTTATTGGTAAGATGAGATCCAGGGGTGAGTGAGGTGAATCACATGAGCCCAGTTCACTGAAGGTCATTTTCTTATAATCTCTTAAATTATAGAAAGGAAGGGTTAGCTGTTTACTATAAGTAGATTAGAACAGGGTGAGAAAAAGAAACTAGATTCTTATCTTGCTCGGTTTGCTATTACTGAGATCACTGAAATTTCCCAAGTTGCAAAGAGCTTCTCTTATAAAACCTATCAGTTGATTTCTTCATTTAGAAAATAAAACTGCAAACATGTCTAAAACATTTGATCCTTTTCTTCATCAATGATATCAAGTAAGTAACAACGACCCCATCAATGTTCTACTTAGAGAAAACTCTTTCCAAATTTACCTTTGTTGAAGCTTTTCAGATTCTATGAAATGTAGCTGAAACACTATCAGTGGCCTTACCCACAAACCTGGAGAGTGAAGGAGACAAAACAGACCTAGGTAGTGACCTTAACTTAAATCCCTAACCAGTGAGACTTTATGCAAATTCAACAAAGCTTTTCATAGACTCTTTTAAACTCTGCAAATTATATGGGCCTCCATGGGGAAAGACTCTTAAAAGAAAAAAATAGGAGGGGATATATGTATACATATAGCTGAGTCACTTTGCTGTGGTGAAGCTAATACCATATTGTAAGCCAACTATACATTAAAAAAAAAAAAAACACAGCAACTCTGCAAAGTGTTGTATGTTCAGATCCATTCTTCTATGGTCTTCATGTATGAAGGTGATATCTACTTGCTGAAGATCATTTTCTTCACTACAGGTTTTTTTACTTTCCAGGGGGTGATGCTTTTGCATGCAGAGACAGCCAGAACAGCATGTTGATTTTGTAGTAAATAGCAATAGGACATTTTTAGAAAAATGAAGTACAGTTGATTTACAATATTTACAATATTGTTGTTAGTTTCAGGTATATACAGCAAAATGATTCTGTTATGTGTGCATATATACACACATATATATACTTTTATTTACATTCTTTTCTTATAGATTATTATAAAATATTGAATATAGTTCCCTGAGCTCTACAGTAAATCCTGTTTCTCTGTTTTATGTATGGAAGTGGTTATTTGTTAATCCCATACTCCTAATTTATCCTTCCACCTGCTTTCCTCTTTGGTAACCATAAGTTTGTTTTCTATGTCTGTGAGTCTGTTTCTGTTTTGTAAATATTAACAAATTTATCTGTGCTATTTTTTAGATTCCACACATAGGTGATATATTTGTCTTGTCTGACTGTTCATTTGTATCATAATCTCTAGGTCTGTTCATGTTGCTGTAAATGGCAGTGTGTCATTCTTTGTTATAGCTGAATAATACTCCATGTGTATATGTACCACATCTTCTTTACCCATTCATCTGTTAATGGACCTTTAGGTTGCTTCCAAGTCTTGGTTATTGCAAAAAGTGCTACTATGAACATTGGGCTATGACTGTATCTTTTAAAATTAATTTTGGTCTTTTCCAGAGTGGGATTGCTGGGTCATGTGGTAACTCTATTTTTAGCTTTTTAAGGAACCTCCATACCACTCACCATAGTGGCTGCACCAGTTTCCATCCCCACCAGTGGTGAAGGTGTATTCCTTCTTCTCCACATCTTCTCCAGCATTTATTATCTGTAGATTTTTTAATGTTGGCCATTCTTACTGGTGTGAAGTGAGACTTCATTATAGTTTTGATTTGCATTTTATAAAATAACAATATTGAGCATCTCTTCATGTTCCTGTTGCCCATCTGTATGTCTAGTTTGGAGAAATATCTATTTATGTCTTCTGCCCATTTTTTGATTGAGCAGAAGTTTTTTAGGGTTAGGGTTAGGGTTTGATTGAGCAGGGCATCGGTTTTTCTTTTATACTGATGAGCTGTTTGTTTGTATATTTTGGAAATTAAACGTCTGTCAGTTGCATCATTTGCAAATATCTTCTCCCAGTTCATCGATTATCTTTTCATGTTGTTTATGGTTTCCTTTGCTGTGCAAAAGCTTACAAGTTTGATTAAGTCCCATGTTTATTTTTGTTTTCATTTCTTTTGCCTTAGGAGAGTGATCTGAGAACATACTGCTATGATTTATGGCAGAGAGTGTTTTGTTTAGGTTCTCTTCTAGGTGTTGTATGGTGTCATATCTTATATGTAAGCATTCTTGAGTTTACTTTTGTGTTTGGTGTGAGGGTGTGTTCTAACATCATTGATTTACATGCAGCTGTCCAGCTTTTCCAGTATCACTTGCTGAAGAGACTGTCTTTTCTCCATTATATAATCTTGCCTCCTTTGTAGAAGATTAATTGACCAAAGGTGTGGGGGTTTATTTCTGGGCTCTCTATTTACAGCACTTTTCTTCTGTCCCACAGTTTCAGAGTTAGTCCCTCCTCAGTACATTCCTCTGTGATGGCACTTTCCACTCTGATGACAAGTATCTGCCTGCCTGACTATACTCTACCTTCTTTGGACAGATATTTATTCACCTTTGTCTCTGCAGTACTTTGGTCTGATACATTGTAGGACTACCATTAAAGTTTATTAAGTCAAAATATTTTGTTTAAATGGATCAAAATTTCTGTTCATGTCACAGAATCTTACCACAGAGATGTATTTCTTATTTTAAAATACAATCTTATAATCATTATTTTCTAATGCCCACAGTAAAATGTCAGCAATGCTCAGCATCAGTTTAATCTATATCAAGATTGGAAAAGTCATTCAGCAAAGCCCTCCCTACAAGGATTCAGGCAGCTGGAGGGGAAACTAAATGTAAAATCAAGTCAGCAAAGATGAAAATTTATCCCCATTGAAACTGATAGCCATACTCTTAAATGTTTTATTGAACCATATCTCCTAGACATTTTAAAAGGTAACACTGGAATTTTTAATGCATAATGTCTCTTCTTATGACACCATAATGGTAGATATATATCTTACACATTTGTCAAAACGTAAAGAATGCTCAACAGCGAAAGTGAACCGCAACATAAACTAAGGATTTGGGGTAACAGTGATGTGTCAATGTACGTTTATCATTGATTGTGTAACAAATACACCACTCTGATGTGAGATATTGATGGTGGGGAAGACTGCGGGGGAGGTGGGGGTGGAAGGAATATGCGGGAACTCTGTACTTTCAGCTCTATTTTACTGTAAAGCTCCAAAAATAAAGTATTAATTTTTTAAAAAAGATAACAAGAAGTATTCCTTTTCTTAGGACTGCAATCTGTTTATCATCTTTGTGAGAGCCCCTGTTTATCCTATTGACTTTTGTTAAATCCTCCACTATTTCAACCAAAGTTATTAAGTAAAGATGTTTTTTGATCATTTGTCATTTCTTAATAGATTTCACAGAAAGGAACCAGACAGCAACACGTGGTATGACTGATAGGAAACTTCAATGCCACGCCATGGACCATCAACCCTGCTGATACAGTTCCTCTGGATCTGCCCAGGTCTGGTACACACAGGCTTTGCATGTGCTGCCAAGCAGCCTTTGACACCGCAGCTACATTAGTGTGCCACTGAGGTGGCTTCAACAGCCCACTGTGAATTTCAGAGGGATTTCCCCCCTCCACCCCCAATCAGGAGTTTAGTTCTCCATTTGGGCTTCAAAGCACACAATTGTAACTGCATGCAAATGCTTGAGCTTGAAAGTCTATATCAAGGTAGCAAAAGATTGGAGGTTTAAGGAATTACTAATATGTAAGTAAGAGAGACAAATATTTATTTGCTCTCTCTTACTAGAGCTTCCTAACATGCTATCAAGAGAACATTATTTGTGCAAACTATTTCCCTACTTACTGAGAGTTCAGTTCTCAAAAATGTTAGGACATTGCTGCACACCACCCACCTCCATTTAGACTGATAAACGTGCATAGATTCTCACAAGATGAGCGGTAGTCAATTTTAAAAGTTTATTCAGCTTTAACCCAACATTTCCCAAACTTATGTGGTTCCAGAACCATTGCTGCAGCTGGTATCATAGTTCTAATAACACTTATTAACATCCAAAGTAATTACTGTTACAGAAACATGCTTTGCAAATTATTAGTATATGTTGATAGCAATAATAGTGGCCTTTAAAAATTAACTTTAAATCATTTTTCTCTAACATAACATGTCCACAATTATCTAGAGGAATGAGAGGTTATTAAATAAATAAACATGGGCAATGCTGAAGATTTTAACTGAAAAGTAACTATGGACTGAACTACAAGAAACACACAAATGAATGCCTTTATGTCATCCATCTCTGAACCTCATCATGTTTGTCTGGGCAACTTCCAGAGGCCAGCTTATTTTCCTAGTTCTCTTCCTAAAGGCATCCCATTATCTTTCAAACATCAAATGTAAGTAAATTTTTAAATATGAATGTGATTCCTTAAAATATTTTTTATCCTAATGACAGAAATAACATAGAAAGAATAATACTCAATTCCCTTTTGTCAACTATACCTAATACTTTCAGAAGCTTGCTTCTCTAAGTAAAATTCTTTTTATCTTTTCAGGGGTAAAATATAAACTGGACACTCTATAAATAAATCACACTGTATATACAAATTCTGTAAGAGCTTATATTGAACCAACCCCTCTTCCCTAATTAGTGATTAGCCATCTGGTTTCAGGAGACCCCAGTTTGATTCCTGGGTTGGGAAGATCCCCTAGAGAAGGAATAGCTACCCACTCCAGTATTCTTGGACTTCCCTTGTGATTCAGCTGGTAAAGAATCTGCCTGTAATGTAGGAGAGTCTCCTGGGTTCAATCCCTGGGTTGGGAAGATCCCCTGGAGAACGAGAAGGCTACTCAGGCCAGTATTCTAGCCCGGAGAATTCCATGGACTGTATAGTCCATGGGGTCACAAAGAATCGGACACAACTGAGCGAGTTTCACTTTCACAGGGTTTTATTTTAATTCTTGATTTTTATTAAAGCTACACTATGTCTCTCCAGAGACAATGCCAAAATTCAGATGATCATCATCTAAAAATTATATTATTGGCCTGGCTGAATATATTATTTTTACCATGAGCAGTTTTTATCCTAATACTGTGCAATTCTTTTGTATCAATGTATCTGCATATTATGTCATGTTTTATGTTAATGATTCTTTTGTTTACATTTTTTTAATTTTACTTTATTCTTATCCTAAGCAGTAGTATACAAAAAACTGTTTGATATATTACTTATTTGAATTAAATATTAAAATTCATGTGCTCCTTAAGATCATCTTGTATGTCACAAGTAGAATGTCTAGCACACGCCTCGGAAAACACATGGAAATCTCTTGCCACGGAAATAAGGAATGAGATGTGAAGTAGGGAAAAGTTAGGGTAACCTCTCATAACTCTCCTTCCTACCAGATATATGCATTGCACAAATAAACGAAAAAGTATTTCTATACACTGCTTTTTGAAAGAAAAAAAAAAAGTCTTTTAAAATATTGTGATCAAATGAATTTATAGTCAAGGACTATCCAAATCATGGAGGGGACTCATCTGTAGTCTGCATGATACAGTAAATCCACCAAATGAAACGTTTCATTGAAACATGCAGTCTTTATGGAAAAACAAGCATCCTCTAGAACCAAAGAGTGATTTACCATGTGGGGTGTGTGTGTGTGCCTCTGCAGGCCTCATTTTTTTTCTGTCTGTCTGATCAAGTGACCTAGTCTCATTTGGTTAGGTTTCAACCGCAAACATCACTGTATGTTCATTTTTTTTCAAGATACACGTCACAACACACCAAGAAAGGGGGAACTTCCAGCGTCTGTGGCAACATCACTTGATAAACAGACTTGTCTGCACAGCGAGGGCCTGTGAGCCGTCACTATATAAAGCGGCAGAGACGCGGACTCACAGACATTTGCCTCTGGAGACGATGCGAGCAGCGGCCATCTCCACGCCAAGGTTAGACAAAATGCCAGGCATGCTCCTCTCTGCTAACCCAAAGGAACTGAAAGCAACCGATCATTCACTTCCAGATGACAAAACGCAGAAAAAGAGGCCCAAGACTTTGTAAGTTCCTTCACTTTATGAATTTGAACTTAGGTGATCTTTAACGGCTGAGCGATTGAAAATGAATGGAAGAAAATATGAGCCTTCAGTTTAGCTAGATCAGAGCAAGGACCTCTGTGAATTTTAAGTATATTTGGTTGTATTGAAAAGTGAATCATGCTAGGGCATTAAATGAAGTGGGAATTCTTCCAGACTTTGGCTCATAAAAAGTGGCTCACTCTTTAATATAGCAATATGTTGTAGCAGCTTTTTTTATATGACCTGATTCCTTAGAGAAGTTTACTTCATGTTCTTTTCTTTTTACTAAAAGGTATTGTACTGAAGAAACATGAATATTTACTTTTGTGTCTTTTGTAGCGGAATGGACGTGAAAGCATACCTGAGATCTATGATCCCACATCTGGAATCTGGAATGAAGCCTGCCAAGTCCAAGGACCTGTAAGTATACTAATACATGGAAATGTCACTATATAAGCAGCCTATGCATTAGCTCTATATTCTAACATGACAGTAATACTAATATAATGGACTTTGTTTCTTTTAAGGAACAAGTCTAATAAGATTAAGCTACATTAGTACCAATGTAAATTAAATACAAATGTGTGTGCATATGTTTGCTATTTATTATACTGTTGGAGTATATTTGGATATTTTTCACATTTTACTGGCAGATACTTTCATGACAATAGATAAATTTTAATAAAATTTATTAGTCGTAGAGTCTTAGTTTGGGAAATTATCAAAATGCAGCAGCATTCTGATTTCATTTGTGCTTACACCAAAAAATACTAATGGATGTAAATATTGCCCCCTTGCAGACTCTCTGCTGATGAAGTGAAGCAGTGGTCTGAATCCCTGGAAAAACTTCTTGCCAACCAAAGTAAGTGCAGATTAACTGTCGGATGTCTCTGGCTTTATCTCAGTGTGCAGACAAACTGAACAGACTCATTAAAGTACAGTGTTGTGGGTGGAGGGTGTGTGGAAAGCTGTCCTCTGGCAGTTGTGCAGCGCTGACAACTTCAGCGTGCTATGCCTCCCTATGGTGTCCCGTCTCAGTACTCAGTGCTGCTGCCACCCTTTAGAAAAATTTGCCAAGGCAGCTAGTCACTTCCAGGGGTCATTATGGGAGCAAAACTGAAAACTAGGCTGGGTTTCTGGAGTTTAAAGTTTTAAAAAGTCAATTAAACATCTCAACCACTATTTTGAAAGCTTACCTAAAGGATGTATTTTTTGTACCACGGGATATAAGGAGCAGGATTCACTCAGTCCGTTAATTATATTCTCCATTCACACATGCATTAAATCACTCATTCAGCCCCCTTTTATGTGCAGGCATTTTTAGAGCAACAAGGATTCAAAAGCAATGTCTTGCTGCCTTGAAGGTGGTTGAGACACATGGCATATAATTGCATTATATAAAACATGACACATTATAACATAGATATGATAATAAAAGACTTTTTAAACCACAGAGTCTTGTGGGGCGTTTCTGATGAAGATAGTGAATGAAATCAGCTTGCCTTAACCCTCATCATAGACACTGGGATCCTGTTGAAATTAGGACCTCAGTCAGGGACATAGATAGGCAGCTTGTCCCTATCTGGGGAGCTGATCCTCTTCTCCCAAACACCCTCACATGGGGATCAAGTAGTTCAATCTGGTTCATCTGTTTATTATCTGCCTTAGTTTACAATTCAGAAAAACAAACAATGCTATAGAAATGGCCCATTGAAAGGCCCCAGTAATATAATCAGTACAGCATACATATGTAACATACAGGCCTCACATCTTCTGACTTAGGTGAGTTGAATGGAGAAATTATATTTGCTAATGATTAGCAAGCAATCAATGCCTTTTGTCAGTATTTTATTCCCTAAAATACCCTGCATTCTGGCTGGGTTGGAAGTATAAGAGATTGTTTTTTAATCTGCAGAGCAGAATTTTAATTTGATTAGCAGATGGAAGTAAAGCACAGTTTTGTAGCCACCAGTAAGCAGTTGTGTGACTGTGACAAGTGAATCTGACCACAGATAAACTATAAATGAAGGGATCTCTAAGGCTTTCACATCTCTACAAACAGCTATTTAAGCAGGAGCCAACTCTCTCCTTTGTACACAGAAAATATGCTAGTATTTTTCTTGTAAAATTTCTTGAAGTTATTCATTTATTGGCTCAACTAATTTATCTCACTCCCTCACTCTGTCTTTTTAGCTGGTCAAGACGTCTTTGGAAATTTCCTGAAGTCTGAGTTCAGTGAGGAGAATATTGAGTTCTGGCTGGCTTGTGAAGACTATAAAAAAACAAAGTCTGATCTTTTGCATTGCAAAGCGGAGAAAATCTATAAGGCATTTGTGCAGTCAGATGCTGCCAAGCAAGTGAGTATTTAGTTTATTACCATCAGGTTATATGTAAAGGAATTTAGATACAGGATAACATTCAACATAGTTGCAAGATGAAATCCTTTCTGAGCATCATGATTTTCACTGCTGTATATCTAAGTGTATTTCTATAGTTCAGTGCAATGATAATCTAATTTTCTATATCTGTGATTGGTTTTGCAAAACAAGCTAACTTGATAGGGTGGGGTAAGGAGTAAGGTGACACTTACCAGAACTGTGTGTCAGGGGGCCCTGGATGAGCTGGCTCATCTTGGATTAGGAAAAGAAGGGATTAGTGCAATACATGGATTACAGCAGCAGAAGTATTTCCAGTTAGAAGTAACGCCCACTTCCTGCTAAATATTCCTGGTTCAAGCATCCTCTGCTCCTGTAAATGTGCACATCACTTTTTTTGATGCATGTGTCACCTTATATAAATATTTAAGAGAGACTGTAAGCTAACTTGGAACAAAGATATCTCTGCCTCTTTGTGATATTTCTTTTTAACTCCTCCATACCTAGCAAAAGGCATGTTTAGAATAGGCATTCAAGAGATATTCAAGCTGATTTAAATAACAGTTTTGAGCCACCATCCCCAAATAGTTTGAAAGCAACAGTAACATCATAAAATATGCAACAAATGGGAAGTGTATATGAACTAATGCAGATTTCTTTTTTAGATCAATATTGACTTCCGCACTCGAGAATCTACAGCCAAGAAGATTAAAACACCAACACCCACATCTTTTGACGAAGCCCAAAAAATCATATATACTCTTATGGAAAAGGACTCGTATCCCAGATTCCTCAAATCAAATATATACTTAAATCTTCTGAATGACCTTCAGGCTAATAGTCTAAAGTGACTGGCTCCTGGCTGGAGGGAATTAGCGATGGTATCAAGTACAGAAGGAAGGCAAGAAGAGGGTGGCTCCCTGGGGGAACACTTTGGCCTTTTTGGACAACTCACAGGCCCAAGGGAAGAACCCATGACTCAGAACAGATTAACATGGAAGCTACCCAGGCTCAGGGCTGAAGACATGTGAGGTGAACATTTAGTGATGGTAGAAGGAAGGAGATGCTGTGGTACTGTCATAAAATAAAGTGGACCTGCATATAAGAACATCCCTCAGCACTGAGAAGGCCGGGTAACACTCGCCACACAGAAACTGTGAAAAAAGGATTTGAGACTGATTAAAAGATGCTGTAAGCTTCAAGGTCAAGTGGTATTTATGCTGCATAGTGTTATATAGAGACTGGATTGAGCTGCTGAAATTTCTTTTACTTTGAAAAGTCTGTGTTTCAGAATCTCCATTGCTGTTAGAGACAAAGTTTTTCAGTGTTGTTTGTTTGATTGTTTTGGGGGCTTGAAAGAGATGAAGAAGAGAACAATGTATTTAACTTAAGCTATTGCCTTAAAGTTGGAAAGTCAGAATATATTTGTAAATTAAATTATCACAGTGTCAATAATAAATGTGTTTTTTTATTAAAATATAGAAACAATTTCTGTTTATATTTCCTTGCCATCTTTAAAATGTGACATTTATTTTTCAGATTTAACAAAAATTTAAGCAAGTGTCTTCTACTTTCTTTTCTCTCTTCAACATCAAAAACTATCATCCAATTAATTTATATGTATTATGTGCATGTATTGGACAGAATTCATTAGTCTTCTCTCTTCTATCACAATGTATAAAGATCAAACAAATATAATATGCTCTCATACAGTCAAGCTTCAAACTGATGAGAAATTGAAGTCTTTTAAAAAGGGATAGGAATTTTATTTCAAGTCATCTAATTAACAACTAGTATTTTATTATGTTTTAAAGCTTATAAAAGTCAAATGTATTTTCTCATTTAATGTCTATACCAATCCTATGAAAGCAGTGACTAGTAAGATTAAATTGCTATTTCCCAAATTTAACTAGTAAAATTACCTAGGATGTTAAAAAACAAAACACCAATTTCAGGACCCTACTCCAGACTGACTGAATCGGAATCCCCAAGATAGAGAATCTATATTTTAAGAGGAAATTCCAGGTGATTCTGAAGATGCTCTGGTTATCCAGGGTCAGGAATCCTGCGGTTAAGAGAGAGTCCTAAAGCCAGGAATTATGCATAAACCTGACCACACCATTTCTGCTCCTTCTACTCCACAACACTGCCCCCAACTGGCCAGACGACATTTCCTAAATCCTCAGGTCTTCAGCAGTCCTAGGTGTTACCTAAATATGAACACAAGACTGCTCTGTAGGAACACCTACATAATCAAGATGATGTATAGCCCAGCGTATCCTGTAAAGTTGTATCTTCCCGTGCACCCGTGTCCCACGTATTATTGAATCTTTAGCCATCCACACACCACAATGTAATACTCTGGACATTCTCAGTACACACTAGGTTGTCATTAGGCACATAGCAATGGCGCAATATGTAGATGGGTTTTAAAAGTACTGTTCCTGAATTTCCATGGGACAATCCAAATTGTCTCTCCTTTAACTTAATTCCATGATTTAGCAGCTGCTGCTGCTGCGTCGCTTCAGTCGTGTCCGATTTTGTGCGACCCCATAGACGGCAGCCCACCAGGCTCCCCCGTCCCTGGGATTCTCCAGGCAAGAACACTGGAGTGGGTTGCCATTGCCTTCTCCAATGCATGAAAGTGAAAAGTGAAAGTGAAGTCGCTCATTCATGTCCAACTTTTAGCGACCCCATGGAATGCAGCCTACCAGGTTCCTCCACTATTATAAAAGAGGCCTAGGAGGGAGGTCCAGTTTCATCACCATCATCAGGTATTTCTTTCCCTTACTCATTCCATCACCAAATTCCCTCACTTATCCTTCTAAAATCTATGTGTGTAGTTGGCATGTCACTTGCTCTTTTTCTGTGCCCCCTGCACTAACATGGGATCTCACTGCTTGCTCATTCATGTGATTTGTTTCCTTTTTTCCAGACTATTCTTTTCAATCCATCCTCTGAAAGGAGACGTCACTTTCTGAGACTCAGATCTGGCCACAGACGTCACTTTCTGAGACTCAGATCTGGCCATGTCATTTCCCATGACATACAATATAGAATATAAATTTCACTTTCTAGAATTAGAAACATTCACAGTGAGATCTTCAAGGTATAATTTGCATGACTCCCCTCTAGCTATCCTTCCTACTTGACATCACTCTGCATTAATTGTCTTTTTTGAAGAAGCCTTCATCTTCACTTTCCTTTCGTTAATCTACTATCTCTACAAATGCTTTTTCCTACCTCCTTCTAGCTTTCAAAATCCAATGAATTCTTCAAGGCACAGGTAGAATTACTCTTCCATAAAGGCATTCTAACACCTTATATCACTATACAGTTATTTTCAACGTCTATTGGAGGTGACCTAAGTCCATATAAACACAAAACACTCTGCACCTATTTCTACCACTGCTGTCATGTTAAATAGTTCAGGCCCTTCAAACTGTGAGGAATTAGAAGTGCCACTGTCTAATACACACATTGGTCATAAATTATACGGTTCTAGTCTTTGTTTTCATAAGATATCATGTTAAACAGACATCCAATTTAAGGACGGATGATCAAAACAAACATGCAAGACATTTCTTCATTTTCAAAATGACAAAAAATGTCACCATGGCTGCAGCAATTCAAGATATTGCAAAAAAACTTGAAAAGATTTCTTTTCATTGGCATTGCTTATTATGGTGTGGATGGTTTACTAAATCATTTACAGAAATATGATTAGAAAAATCCAATCCACTCACTCCATCTGAGATGTCCAGCTCATATGCTGTGTTCTATTGTGATAGTAAAGCAGTGGCAGTGTGCAATAAGTATGATTTGTATGTATGCAAATCAATTTATCTAAAAATTAAAAACAAATATACTTTTCTCAGACATATTTTACAAACATAGGCTAGATTAGCTATATTAATAGGAGTCTCTGATGATTTGTCATTAAAAATAAGAAATTCTGACATATGTGAAGGGAAAAATAGAGTAAAAGCTGATTTAAACTATGACAGACGTAAATAAATGTTGTTAGTACACAGAATTAGAGAATTTCATGCAGTCCAATCTATAGAACATGAAATACAATCTATAGAACAACAACAACAATATATACTGCCCAACTGCAGAAATACCACTACCTGTCTTGTTAAGACCAGTATCCTAAAACTGTTACTGAACGAAACTAGGATCCACTTGCCCAACACACATCAAAACCAATCTACTGACAGTAGGCTGTAATGAATCTACAGACAGGACGCTGTGGTGGATCTACAGACAGCAGGTTGTGGTGGATCTACTGACACCAGGCTGTGGCGAATCTACTGACTCAGGTTGTGGTGGATCTACAGACAGCAGGTTGTGGTGGATCTACTGACATCAGGCTGTGGCGAATCTACTGACTCAGGTTGTGGTGGATCTACAGACAGCAGGTTGTGGTGGATCTACTGACATCAGGCTGTGGCGAATCTACTGACTCAGGTTGTGGTGGATCTACAGACAGCAGGTTGTGGTGGATCTACTGACATCAGGCTGTGGCGAATCTACTGACTCAGGTTGTGGTGGATCTACAGACAGCAGGTTGTGGTGGATCTACTGACATCAGGCTGTGGCGAATCTACTGACTCAGGTTGTGGTGGATCTACAGACAGCAGGTTGTGGTGGATCTACTGACATCAGGCTGTGGCGAATCTACTGACTCAGGTTGTGGTGGATCTACAGACAGCAGGTTGTGGTGGATCTACTGACATCAGGCTGTGGCGAATCTACTGACTCAGGTTGTGGTGGATCTACAGACAGCAGGTTGTGGTGGATCTACTGACATCAGGCTGTGGCGAATCTACTGACTCAGGTTGTGGTGGATCTACAGACAGCAGGTTGTGGTGGATCTACTGACATCAGGCTGTGGCGAATCTACTGACTCAGGTTGTGGTGGATCTACAGACAGCAGGTTGTGGTGGATCTACTGACATCAGGCTGTGGCGAATCTACTGACTCAGGTTGTGGTGGATCTACAGACAGCAGGTTGTGGTGGATCTACTGACATCAGGCTGTGGCGAATCTACTGACTCAGGTTGTGGTGGATCTACAGACAGCAGGTTGTGGTGGATCTACTGACACCAGGCTGTGGCGAATCTACTGACTCAGGTTGTGGTGGATCTACAGACAGCAGGTTGTGGTGGATCTACTGACACCAGGCTGTGGCGAATCTACTGACTCAGGTTGTGGTGGATCTACAGACAGCAGGTTGTGGTGGATCTACTGACACCAGGCTGTGGCGAATCTACTGACTCAGGTTGTGGTGGATCTACAGACAGCAGGTTGTGGTGGATCTACTGACACCAGGCTGTGGCGAATCTACTGACTCAGGTTGTGGTGGATCTACTGACACCAGGCTGTGGTAAATCTACTGACAGCAGGTAGTGGTGGATCTACTGACACCAGGCTGTGGTGGATCTACTGACTCAGGTTGTGGTGAATCTACTGACTCAGGCTGTGGTGGATCTACTGACACCAGGCTGTGGTGGATCTACTGACTCAGGTTGTGGTGAATCTATTGACTCAGGCTGTGGTGGATCTATTGACACCAGGCTGTGGTGGATCTACTGACACCAGGCTGTGGTGGATCTACTGACAGCAGGCTGTGGTAGATCTACTGACACCAGGTTGTGGTGATCTACTGACACCAGGCTGTGGTAAATCTACTGACAGCAGGCTGTGGTGGATCTACTGACACCAGGCTGTGGTGGATCTACTGACGGCACGTTGAGGTTTATTGCCAGGCACCCAACATGGGACCAAGTAGGAGAATAGGCTGAGGAGACTCAAACTCCACAGTGGCTTTCAGGGAAGGGTTTTTGAAGTCAGTGTTAGGGTGAGGATTGCAGGGTGTCTGATTAGCTCATGGACATTCTTCTGATTGGCTGGTGGTGAGGTAACAGGTGGTATTTTGGCAGTCAACATCTCAACCTTCTGGTTCCAATCAGTCTGGGGTCTACCTGCTTGTGAGCAGCATGCAGTTAATTTCTTGCACCTGGTGGGGGTTTTAGTATCTGCAAAAAAACTTGAGGACATGGCAGCTTGGAATATTATCTACAGCCCCTAAGGATAAAAATAAAGGTTCACGACTCTGTTTTATGACTAAAATACCATTATTTTATCTTGCTTGACTGTTTTCCTTTCTGTATTTTCTCACTTCTCTGATTAAATGTGCTCTTTGGGACTCAGGGAAGACCTAGGAGGCTAAAGGTTTTCTACAAACAAGAGACTAGGGATATAAGGGAGGGGAGTCTACCTCCAGAAGGCCCTGCAAGGTCCTGCTCAGTTTAAAAAGCTAAAAATGTATCATTCCAAAGGCAAAATTTTGCATCTTACTCAGTTCTTCATCTAAGTGAGACCTGTCTACAAATAAATCAGTGGCAAAATATAGAACCTTCTATGGACGTTTCTATATAGTCAGTATTACCTGGGTATGTACCTCTCAGTGGTTCATTTCACTTGAAATTTGAAAACAGGACAAAAGGGAAATAAAAGAGAGGGAGGGAAGGATAGATGGAGAGAGGAAATGAGTTGGCTGAGTGTCTTAAACGTTTATATTACCTTACATCTCATTTGAAAACCTGACTGCCCTGAAATATTTTATGCCCACACATATTTTATCTTTTCAAATTGAAGTTTAAGGCCAAAAGTGATTGTGCTATAGTTTAGAATTGTCTATATTATTTTAAAACTGCCATAACTGATGAAAGATTAGGCTAAGGATTCTAATCCAATCCCCAAAGAATCACATTTATAAACCTATGTGGTGAAGGTGAAGTCGCTCAGTCGTGTCCAACTCTTTGCGACCCCGTGGACTGTAACCTACTAGGCTTCTCCATCCATGGGATTCTCCAGGCAGGAATACTGGAGTGGATTGCCATTTCCTTCTCCAGGGGATCTTCCCGACCCAGGGATCGAACCCGGGTCTCCCGCATTGGAGGCAGACGCTTTAACCTCTGAACCACCAGGGAAGCCCCAAACCTATGTGGATCTTGCCTTAATCTGGAATGTTGCCATTTGGGGAAGATCTGTGGCAGGAGTATTGATGACTGAAAAAGAAGTCAGGTTCCCAGGCTGAGGGAGCTGTTTGGGTTCCATAAGAAGGAATGACGCACTGTAAGCACGTGCCTTAGACATGGACCACTGTGTTGGCCATGTCATTACACTTCAGAATTAAATGTCCTTATCATCCTTCCTCTCTCATCTATAGATCTCCAAGCAGAGTCAGAGGTCCACGATCCATGTAGCTGACTATGTACAATTTCTAAGAGTTTAGGGACCCTCCACACAGACACTCTCCATGTCACTCAGAGAAAAACCAGCCTCCTATTTCTCAAGTGAAAAACATAACCCTTCTAAAAAGTTCTTTAACTGCATGTTTTCTTAGCAAAAAAGTTACTCAAATAGTAATGCTTTAAAATAGACATCAGATTGGTTCATCCAGGAAAAGATTTTGGTTTTGTTCTGTATTTAATATGCACTTTTGCTTGTTATGATATTAGCTGGCTCATTTCTCCATCTTTCTTAGAGGAAAGGGATAATTGGGTTGGAGCTTGAAGAATAAATAAACCCCATCCAGGGAAGAAAGAAGGTGAGGGAATTTCAGGAAAAAGTCTGTGAAAAGGTCAGGAAATAAGAAAAAATAATACTCTGAATGCAGCAATGGTGATTTATTCAGTGTGTCTGGAATATATGGGGGCAAGAGGATAAAAAGAAGAGGAGAGAAGGTAGTTTAGGACATATTCTGAAAAGGAACATAGTTGTTCCAAAGAGTGTGAGTTTTATCCTTTATATGATAGGTCACTACTGAAGTTTGAAGAAATGAGCAAAAGACAGAACTATTTGCGTTGACTTAAAAGTTGCTTGTTGAGTCCACATCAGAACTCTCTGGGATAACCACTCTTAACCTCATCTTATTGATCAACAAATGTAGAACCAAAAAGGTGAAGAAATTTATCTAAGGGCACAGAATCAGTGAGTAGCAGAGCCAAGGTTTGAATCCCGGTGCGTGTGACATAGGAACTACACAACAACAAATGTGTGCTTCCAAAGATTCTGCTTCCTGCAAGTGACATGATTACTTTGTGTTTTAAAAGCTAATTCCGGATTTGGTGTGGAAGACAATTACAAAGGAAGACATAACTCAGGAAGAAAAGCCAGTTTTATAGTCCAGCAAGAGAGAATCAGGGCAGAAATCAAGGCAATGGGAAGAAGAGGGAGAAAGGACAAGATTCGGGGAGTGATTTGCTGTGAGAATAATGAGAGAAGAACATGGGTGATACCTCTGTGGTGTCTAGCCTGGGCCCTTAAAATCACAGCAAAGCCCTTTCCAGCTCAGTTTTAAATAGATCACCTTTGAGGTCTTTCAGCTGCAAATGTGCATCAAACAACTCAGAAGAAGGGAGCCCTGGAGGAAGATTAAGGCATATGTTTGTAAGAGGCTCCACATGCAAAATAAATTATGTAGAGCTTTCAACAGAAAACAGCTTATCCACAACGAACCTACATACGAAGCATTCCACATTTTTCCCTCAAATATCTCTAGGACAAAAGCAGAGTCTTGAAAGTCCTCATCCAGACTGAAAATAAAAACCAAGGATGAAGAAACTCAACAGATTTGCAGCAAGCAATTGCTCTGAGATTGAAAGCACCTTTTAAAGACACAAAACAAAACTGGTGCTAAAGCTGAAACTCCAGTACTTTGGCCACCTCATGTGAAGAGCTGACTCATTGGAAAAGACTCTGCTGCTGGGAGGGATTGGGGGCAGGAGGAGAAGGGGACGACCGAGGATGAGATGGCTGGATGGCATCACGGACTCGATGGACGTGAGTCTGAGTGACCTCCGGGAGATGGTGATGGACAGGGAGGCCTGGCGTGCTGCGATTCATGGGGTCGCAAAGAGTTGGACACGACTGAGCGACTGAACTGAACTGAACTGAGGATCCAGACGAGAGAGTCAGGGCTGCCAGACAGAAACAGAAACTGCCCCAGTGCTGAGCAGCAGCAGACAGCATGAAGGGGTGTGCTGGCCGTGACTCTGCGGCAGGAATTCTGTCTCCTCAGAGGGCAGGCTTGGCCCCTAGCTTGACAGTGGGTCCATGTGACCCGTGGAATGTTCTGGCGCTCACTTCTTGTCCACAGAGACAAGAAAGAAGATGAGAAATGTGAAGGTAGCCAGTCATTCCCCTGGCACACTTTTCCTTCAGTCATTCTTACCTTAACTCCTCAAATAGGTGAGGAGTTTGCCCTTCATTTCTGGAGAGAGACGGAAAAAAGACAGGAATGTAGCGGATTTCAGATATTATCCTATCCTCTCCCCAAACTACCTGTTGCTGTTTTAGTCAAACCCAGAAAGTAAAAATTCAGTGTTTTTAAAATTCAGGTTAGGTTTAAATCAGTAAAACTGGCATTCTTTCCACTGGTCTTACCTTTCATACTCTGCCTTGAAACCCTCAGCTTGAATTATCCATAGAAACAGATTGTGTCCTATTCTATTGATTTACCTTAAATCTGTCAGTTAATTCAGGGCTGACAATTGACCCACTGCAAACAAGTCATGGGTAGAACACATTCCCATATTAAGAACTGAATAAGATACTTCCTAGGATGTTTATTTGGCATGGTTTTGACTAGAATGATCATAATTCATACTATCTAAGGAGGTGATTAGAAGTCTCAAAGTTGAGGGGGAAAATAAGCACAACATACTCCTTGCTCAGGGGTTTCTTAATTCATATTCAGAATTCTAGACTCCACTATGTGCCTTTAGAACTGAACTAGATGATGGCTTCCTTGATAGACTCACCAATCAGTGATCCCTGCTTTGTGCCAAAAGCTTTGCTGGATTCCAGGGAAACAGAGATGACTAAGATACAGCTCCAGCTAGTGAGAGGCTCTTGGTGCTCTTGGAAAGAAAACAGCAGAAAGAGTGGCAGGCAGATACACTAAGCATTTTGAGAGAAATGAGGAAGAGGGGCAAGCAAGACTGTCTAAGAGACACCCTCCCCTGAGCTTTCTCTGGGTCCCTGATGAAAATCCACACAGGACTGGCACCCCCGCTTCCCCCTGATGGGAGAGACTGTGTGGTCCCAACCTGCCAAAAGGCCTCCAGGGCCATTAGCTCCATATGCAACGTCCATGGGCATCCAGTCACATCAAGCATGCCTCCTTCAGCAAGTCCTCTCCCTCCACGGTCACAAGATTGGCTGGATGGTGCATGCCCCTTTCCAGAGTGCCTGTTCAAGAGTGAAAGCAGCCCAGACCTCTTCTCCCCAGATTCTGGGAGGCTAAGAAACCACATATGTCCTGCCCTTCTGCTCCTGTGGACTTCCTGGGGTCTATCCCAGTCTCCTCTCAGCAGACAGGAACAATGGGCCATGTGAGCTCAGAGGAGGGACTGGAGATTTTGTCCTGGAGAAAGGATGTGGCTTCAGAGAATTGGCAGGTACACAGAAAAGCGGGGGTTAAACTCAGAATAACCCAGGTGACTTTTTGAACTATTACTGGATTCACTGCAAACTCAGAAACTCAAATAAATGCAAATTCTGGCATTACTGAGCTATACCATTAAAGGGCTAGAACAAGTCTGTCCTACTACTTACTAATATTATCTGGGTCACATCCATATTTTTTTGCTTTCACCGTTATTATTGTCCTCAAATAATGATTTCTTTTCCTCTTTCCTTGTATGAGGGTATGGTCGAGACTGCTTAGATGCTCACCAGTTTTAGGCTTTCTCTATGGATGCCAGGAAAACAACATTTCCCAGCCCCCTTAAAGTGAAGGCAAATATAGAACCTTCTGTGCAGGCTTCCCAGATGGTGTAGTGGTAAAGAAGCTGCCTGCAATGCAGGAGACACAGGAGATGTGGGATGTCAATCCCTGGGTCGGGAAGATCCCCTGGAGAAGGAGATGACAACCCACTCCAGTATTCTTGCCTGGAAAATCCCATGGACAGAGGAGCCTGACAGGCTAAAATCCATGGGGGTCACAAAGAGTTGGACATGACTTAGCAACTAAACCAGGACCACCAGGAATATTTCTATACAGTCAGTATTTGGATATATACTTCTTAGTGGCTCTTTTACTTGAATTCAGCATTTTTTTCCCTTCAACTGCAATTTGATATTTTACCATGAATTATTAGGGCCACAAAACTGAGTTCTGTGGGGTGAACAGAAGGGACAGACACCACTTCCAGAGCAGTCAAGAAGACACGCAGGTTGCCTCTTTCTTCCCCACATGCACTGCCAGAAGCGAAGAACACTGATGTTGCAAAGTCACATGGAGGAATTGTCACATTTGAAACAGTGAAACTGCTTTGGCATTTGTGTGAGTGAAAACTAAAAGCCTCTTAAGACCTGGCAATGATTTGTTAGATAACTAGAGAGTTTTATCCTAATATAAAGACACTGATATATGTTTAAGTTTAAGCAATTTCTTTTTCATTTAGAAAGCTATATGGCGCCATCGTGGAAAAAACCACGGCAACGTCTCCACCACAGGGCAGTGTTACTTAGTTCCCACATGAGGCAAAGATTATCTCTCTGACCCTGTGATGCTCTTCAAGATAGAGCTGCCTGGAAGAGAGGATGTAAGCCATGGATGAGAACAATATGTGAAAAGCTTGTTTCAGATGCAACTGAAAATAGAATATACCAAAAACAACACAAAAAACGGGAGGTGACGACTAAGAAGCAGGAAGAGTATTAGTGATGGAATTTCTGCAACTGATAAAAACATGAAGTGGAAACAAGTTGGCCAGGCCGTGTGTACTTTCAGCTCACTCACTCTGACTCCATTTAGGGCTATGTATGATAGATATGGAGAAGGAAATGGCAACCCACTCCAGTGTTCTTGCCTGGAGAATCCCAGGGACGGGGGAACCTGGTGGGCTGCCATCTATGAGATCGCAGAGTCGGACACGACTGAAGCGACTTAGCAGCAATAGCAGCATGATAGATATAGATACAAATCCTCTGAGGTTTATAATCAGAGCCAATCACCAAGTAAAAGTCGGGATTCCAAGCAAATGTAGTGTGAAGCTCTGGAAAGCAGAGCTGTAGTTAAGCTGGGCATCAGGCAGGAAGTGTGAATTCAGTGCAAACCAGGAAGGGTGGCGAACTCACCAGGACCAGTTTCCCTGAGAGACCAAAGAACCACCTATGAAACAATTCATCCTAAAAGGAGAGAGTTTCACAATGCACAAATCTTGCTTAAAAACAGTGGAGACAGAACAAGATAGAAAGCCCAGAAATGAACCCATGCACCCAAGGGTACCTAATTTTTGACAAAGGAGGCAAGAATATACAATGGGGCAAAGACAGCCTCTTTGATAAGTGGTGCTGGGAAAACTGGACAGCTACATATAAAAGAATGAAATTAGAACACTTCCTAATACCATACACAAAGATAAACTCAAAATGGATTAAAGACCTAAATGTAAGACCAGAAACTATAAAACTCTTAGAGGAAAACATAGGCAGAACACTCGATGACATAAATCAGAGTAAGATCTTCTATGACCCACCTCCTAGAGTAATGGAAATAAAAACAAAAGTAAACAAGTTGGAACTGATTAAACTTAAGAGCTTATGCACAGCAAAGGTAACTATAAGCAAGGTGAAAAGACAACCCTCGGAATGGGAGAAAATAATAGCAAATGAAACAACTGACAAAGGATTAATTTCCTAAATATACAAGCAGCTCATACAATTCAATGCCAGAAAAACAAACAATCCAATCAAAAAGTGGGGCAAAGACCTAAACAGACATTTCTCCAAAGAAGACATACAGATGGCTAACAAACACATGAAAAGATGTTCGACATCGCTCATTATTAGGGAAATGCAAATCAAAACCACAATGAGCTATCACCTCACACCAGTCAGAATGGGTATCATCAAAAAGTCTACAGACAATAAATGCTGGAGAGGGTGTGGAGAAAAAAGGAATGTTCTTGCACTGTTGGTGGGAATGTAAATTGACACCGCCACTGCAGAAGATGGTATGGAGATTCCTTAAAAAACTAGGAATAAAACCACCATATGACCTAGCAATCCCACTGCTAGGCATAAACCCTCAGGAAACCAGGGTTGAAAAAGACACATATATCACATAGTTCATTGCAGCACTATTTACAATAGCTAGAACATGGAAGCAACCTAGATGCCCACTGATAGATGAATGGATAAAGAAGTAGTGGTACATATACACAATGGAATTTACTCAGCCATAAAAAGGAATGCATTTGAGTCAGTTCTGATGAGGTGGATGAACCTAGAACCTATTATACAGAGTGAAATGAGACAGGGAGAGAAAGATAAATAGTGTATTCCAATATACATATACAGAATCTAGAAAAATGGTCCTGAAGAATTTATTTACAGGGCAGCAATGGAGAAACAGACATAGAGAATAGACTTATGGACATGGAGAGGCGGGGGAGAGAATGAGATGTATGGAAAGAGTAACATAGAAACTTATATTACCATATGTAAAATAGATAGCCAACGGGAATTTGCTGTATGGCTCAGGAAACTGAAACAGGGGCTCTGTATCAACCTAGAGGGGTGGGATGGGAGGGAGATGGGAGAGAGGTTCAAAAGGGAGGGGATATATGTAAACCTATGGCTGATTCATGTTCAGGTTTGACAGTAAGCAACAAAATTCTGTACAGCAATTATTTGCAATAAAAAACAAATTTAAAAAAAAAAAAAAAAAAAAAAAGCGGGACAGAGCTGGAGGAGAAAGGTACTTGAGATACACCTGGTGCCTGAGGCTCAGATCGCCCTTTGATGCTGATCCAAAATCTGCAGGAGAGGAGTGAACATAAGAGTTATGAGCACTAAAAGGGCACCCCCCTCCACACACACACACACCTCATGAGCATTCTGTAAACCTTTGAGGACACGCATGGGAACAGGGTGTCCTCAAGGGACGCTAAAACACCCCACTGGAGTCAGGAGCAGAGTGCCGACAAGACCGAGCAAATGCTGAGCTGGAAAGAGACCCCTTCCACACCTGGGAGGAGAAGACCTGGAAAAGCGGGTGATGCTGCAGGAGACGTCAGCAGACACACAGTCACAGTAGCCTAATAGCTTACTGTGTGGTGATCTTGAAGGGCTCAGTGTCCTTCCCCACTCAGGTTCTAGGTACTTGAGAAATAGAAAAATAAGAGCAAAGTGGCGGCCAAGGTACTGACAGAGCAGAGCACAGAGCATTGGGAGAAAGTCAAACGGGCCTGCTAACTTCACTCGGAAGTTCCATGAGCCTACTACTCCATTACTGATAGTGTAAGACAGTGGCACGATCTTTACACGGTGGACAGTTGATGTGGGGAGCAAACACACCCAGGGGTCTTGTCTCAGTTAGGACTCATGTGAAAAGTCAGCCCAGCTCAGAGCTTCTGGAAGTGACTGGGCCTAATCAAGATGAGCTGGGTTCTCTCAGACCATCAGAACATAAGATCAGGTGGGCCCCGCAGCAATCCACTGACAGATGGAAATGATCAGCCCAGAACTGAACCTCAGCAGGAGCTGAGGTTCTAATGACTAATGATGGAGGAAGAAAACCACTTCTGTGCTGGGATAGTATGTAGGTAATAGCTGAAAATGGGCTGATTCTGCAATATAGTTCTGCTAAGAGGTGGACTCAAAAGGGAGCAGCAAGTGGAAACCCTCCCCAGGCGCAGAATCAAGGACAACACACCCGCTCATCCACTTCATATGGAAAGAAAACTGACCTGAGGTTAGGATGGATACTGACTCATGGGAAGTGGTGAACAGCTTGGCTGGTGAACTGGGGCCTGGAAGGAGAAAGACCGGATAGTTGGGAATAAAATGGTCTTGAGAAGATGCACGTGGGTGGACCTACCGGAGAAGTCAAAAGTATGCAAGTCTTTATATTACACAGCAACATCCACCGCACAAAAGACAAGAACAACCAAGCAGACGGAATAACTATGCCAGCTGAGCCCAGACAGCCTCAGTCACCAGCCAGCCCTTTGGGGTTCATGAGCAGAACGGCCATGGTGGTAGAGATGGCTGGCCCAAGACAATGGACTTCCACCTCTGAAAGCCACTCTGGCTACTGCCCTTGCCAAAGTTCAACCGTCAAGAAAAAGAAATCAAGACTTCCCTGGCAGCTCAGCAGTTGAGAATCCACCTGTCAATGCGAGGGAAACAGGTTCAACCCTGCTCCAAGAAGACACATCTCATGGGACAACTAAACCCACGTGCCCCAACTACCAAAGCCTGCAGGCCCAGGGCCCATGCTCTGCGACAAGAGACGCCACTGTAACGAGAAGCCCAGGCACCACATCTGGAGGGCGGCCCCCTCTCGCCACAACTAGAGAAAGCCCACACAAACGAAAACCCAGCACAGCCAAAAATAAACTTTAAAAAAAAAAAAAAATGAGAGCCATACCCCAAATAGATTTTCAAAAAAGAAAAAGACATCAATGTTCAACAAATGAAACCTCAACGAGAACAATCGACCATGGCAAGTTGATTACACTGGACCCCTCCCACTCTTAAGCAGTGACTCATCTTGACTTGAATCAACATATATGGGGGTACAGGTCTGCCTTTCCTGCCAGAAGGTCTCATGGAATGGTCTGACCATGGCACAGGCTCCACTGTGAGATGATAGCCTTCAAGGAAGGTGTGTCATCCCCTAGAATAAACAAATTGTACCCTTCCTCATGACCATTACACGGTGCTGTGGAATCCATGGGTCTGGGAACCAAAGGGCCAGAATTGGAGTGTCCACATTTGCTACCAGTGCAGAAGGCAGGCCTGGGAGGGGTGTGGTGACATGGAAATCAGATCCCTGGACACCTCACCACATAAGGCACCAACACCATCAGAAGACCTGACCCAAAGTGAGAGGAATCTAGGATGAGTAATAGAAGAGAAAGGGCCAAGTGTGGTCTCTAGATCAAGTGCAGTGATGGTGTCGGCGAAGTTATCCATCCCACTGATTTGCCTCTGAGAAGTCTTCCCCAAGAAAACTTCCAGAACCTGGGCAGCTATTCCTGGATGTAGGTGAACACTCCACGTGAAGCAATTATAAGTGGGTGGTGCAAAGGGCGGATGGTAGAGGATACTATAAGGGCAAAATCCCTTCTGACCTGAGGCGCTCTCTTCCAGCGCTGGGAGTTAGGGTGGCTGACAGCTCACTGGTGCTTCCTCTCCAGGAACTGCCCTCATCCACTGGAAGCAGCCTGGCCAGGTTTACGGCCACTTTTGGACGCAACCCGCAGTCAAGGACTGGTCAGTGCAGGATCCAAATGTCTTGCTTCAACTGGGTCACACAGGAAGGGCTACTTTACCTCCAAAACTCCTGCAAGGATCATCTGAGATCTCTATCGCATCTATATCAAACATTTAAGATTTATAACCCATCTCCTTTAAAAAGGAACTGAATCAAGTTATACAATTCGCATGTTATGTCATTGTATTAAATTCTAAATTAAATTGGAAATTTAATTTAATTGGAAATTCCAAATTAAAATGAAATAAGGCCAAATTATTTAAAAGGAATATCAATTCATCATTTACAGCAAATACTTATTAAAACTATTCTGCAAATAAGGGTACTGGGGAAGGTGCTGTGCCCAACAGGTGCATACTGTGCCATCAAGGATGTTCACAGCTTGATCTAGAGATGGCATCTGCATGAAAGAGTGCAAGGTAGGCAAATAAGAAACTTACAGTATTCCCAGCCCTAACATGCACCATTTCTTTGACTATAGAACAGCACCACGAGAAAGAACTGATACTGTTCTTACTTTGTAGACCGCAAACCAAAGTTTAGCAGGGAAAGTGATTTCCCCAAGATGACAGAATTACTTTTTACTTTAAATCCAATTGTCCTTTCACCACATTATGATAAATGTTTGTGTGGATGATGGTATTATCCAAAAAGATAATACATTTTCTCAGTCATCATCGAAAAGCCTCAAAAAGACATCCATTTTACAATTTTAACCATTTTGAGAATTTGTTTCATCTTGCTTAGTATTCTGTATTCTTTTCTAAAGTATTTAAAAAAATATTCAATGGCATAACATTGGGTACTATCTGCTAAGTGAATCTTTCGAGCTTCATAAGATTAGAATGATGGCTTGGCTGTTTGCTGACTCACACCCTAGGTATTTTCACTATTATGAAATTGCTACTTCACGGAAGGGTGCCTGCATAATAGTAATAGAAACTGTAAAATAAAGAGTATAGATTCTATTTTCAGGTTAGGCTTTTAGCCAAGGACCCTGTGGAGAAAGATGAATCATCAAATGGGAAAGGCTGACCTGACTTCCTAAGAGAAGGAAACAGTAGAAAATGACAAGGAAGAAAAGGAACAGCAAGAGGTCTGCTTCCTCTGGACTGGGCTATGGAGAAGTGTAACTGAGGCCGACTTGAGGCGAGGGAGAGACACAGGGAGAGCTGCCAGAAGGCCCAGGTTGACCAGAAGTTGAGGTGTGTTCCCTTGAATGCCTGAAAGTTGCTCAGTCATATCCGACTCTTTGCAACCCCATGGACTGTACAGTCCATGCAATTCTCCAGGCCAGAATACTGGAGTGGGTAGCCTTTTCCTTCTCCAGGGGATCTTCCCAACCCAAGGATCAAACCCAGGTCTCCTGCATTGCAGGCGGATTCTTTACCAGCTGAGCCACAGAGAAGTCCAAGAATACTGGAGTGGGTAGCCTATCCCTTCTCCAGGAGATCTTTCTAACCCAGGAATTCAACCAGGGTCTCCTGCATTGCAGGTGGATTCTTTACCAGCTGGACCACAAGGGAAGCCCAGGAATACTGGAGTAGGTAAACTATCCCTTCCCCAGCAGATCTTCCTGACCCAGGAATCAAACCAGGGTCTCCCGCATTGAATGACTGAGGGTGCTCACTAGGAAAACCAGCTAAGCATCTGGAGCAGGAGAGACAATGCAATGAGGCAAAAGAGAGACGCTGTTAACACAACAGCTGAACAGGACAGAGACCTGGGCAGGATGGTGAGAAACCCCAGAGAGAAGACCCGCGATGAGTTTTGTGAAGTGCACTTTCCACAGAGGTGCCACTCTGAGATGTAAAGCCGCAAACACAGAAAACCTAGAGCATCATTTTGCCTTACTGGTAGCTTTGTGGTCAGGTTTGTCGAATTCTAAAGCTGCCTTATCTCAAAGCTGATGAGAGCCTTCTGGTTCTGACCTAGGAGCCAGGGAAGAGGATAGGAGCTGAGTAAGGGAATCAAGTAAGGCAGGAAAATGCAGACCAAAAACAAGAAAAGAGAAAGCCTAATGACCTGCCCTGCGCTCCCCCATCATGAACGGACAAAAGGTGGACCAACATGGACCAAACAGCGCGTGCGGACGATTTTCCTTTTCCTCTGCTTTCTTCTCTCTCTCTGAATGCCGACGCCCCAGGACTTAGAAACCACTTGGAAGTGGGCGTGTGTTTAAAGTAACTTGATTTTTATTGTTATTTCCATTTGTTAACTTGCTATATTTGTATTTATCACCAAAAAAATCTGTTTTACCTGAAATAATAAGAAAGCCTCAGAATGGATTCTTGACATTTTCTTTTGAAGACCTCAATGCAATCTTTCCACAAGAAATTATTAAACGTGTGTCATAAGCAGGGCAATTTACTAGGCATATTAAAAGAAAATCATAGGACAAATGTTTCTGGAATCAAAAATATCTTTAGACGAGGTAAATTCTACCTGTGTTATCAGAGGGCAAAGACAAGATCTCAGGATGGTTAACATTACAGAAGTTCATTTCTCAGCCATGAAAAGTCCACTTTTTTTTGTTTAGGGTGGGGCCAAGAAGCAGTATGAGAATTTTAGTCCAGATTCTGTTGACTAGAACTAATCACATAGCCTCAGGATGGGGTTAGGAAGTGCAGTTCCTGGAAGGACAGCCACGTCGTAGTGATAAATATATTCTATTAAAAGTGAAATATGAATATATAGCAGACAGCCAGCTGTTTCTGCCTCAAAATTTTTAAAGTATGGAGAGGCATGTGACCCATAAATAGACATTTCAATATAGAATCCTTCCTATGGGCAAAGTCTCCAAGAGGTCTTTCCATGTAAGAAATGAAAGTGTACTTATATCTATGCCACTATTTTCAGTAACTGTTGCTAATAACAGCAACTGTTTAACTCAGTTTACCCAATATTTTTCTTATAAAAAGCCATTCTATTTGCAACATATCCCATCTGCAAGTCACCTAAGTACTTAAAACATTTCATTCCAACCCAAGAAGGCAACTAAATATCTCATCAATAAGCCCGAAAATAAAAGTGAAAGTTAGTGACTCAGTTGTGTCCAACTCTGCAACTCCATGGATTGTAGCCCGCTAGGCTCCTCTGTCCATGGAATTCTCCAGGCAAGAATACTGGAGTGAGTTGCCATTTCCTTCTCCAGGGGATCTTCCCAACCCAGGGATCAAACCTGGGTCTCCAGGACTGCAAGCAGATTCTTTACCTTCTGAGCCACCAAGTGCTTTCATTGCTGTAATAAACTTTATTAATGTGCCAAATTCCACATATTGTAAGCAGATTGGTGGTAGCCTTACCCCTTTATAGAATAACTTCACTTTTTTTTTTTTTTTTTTTTGCTACCCAGCTCTCACCATTCCTTCAAAATCCAGCTCATTTCATTCTTTCCATCAAGCCATCTTAAAATAAACATGATTTCAGTCAATTTGTTGTATTCTGAATTTCTATACTACTTTCTATCTCCACCCTGCCCTAGGCAATAGGGACTTTGTGTCCCTTCTACTTTAGCTTAAATCGGTGTTTTTTCCTGAGTTTCTATCTCCTACGGAAGTTCCCAAAGAGAAGAGTCCATGTGTTAAATTATGTTTTTAATCTTTACTTCTCTAGGTGAGGTGAGGTGAGGTGAAGTCGCTCAGTCGTGTCCGACTCTTTGCGACCCCGTGGACTGTAACCTACTAGGCTTCTCCGTCCATGGGATTCTCCAGGCAAGAACACTGGAGTGGATTGCCATTTCCTTCTCCAGGGGATCTTCCCGACCCAGGGATCGAACCCGGGTCTCCCACACTGGAGGCAGACGCTTTAACCTCTGAGCCACCAGGGAAGCACTAAGCCAGGATGAAATGATGGTCGTGGGGAATGCTGGCTGTTTGGCGGAACCTGTCCTCCCTTCCTCGTGTGCAGCCTGTGCTGCCAAGCTCAGCCCCCTGCAGTGGGCTGCGAGTGAGCTGACGTGCCCCCCGATGCCCAGGCCACAGAGCACAGATGCTCCTGCTACTTCATACCACTCTCCCTGGCTGGGACCCACACCTGCCGCCACCCAGCTTTCAGTCTGCAGATGGTGACCATGTCCCAGAGGAAGCCTGGGTCCCTGGATGACCTGAGAGGTAGCAGAGATCCACCCGCCCTGATTCCTGAGGAAGACATTTTGTTACTGAGTCCAAGCTCGCTCTGCTTGCCACACGACAGGCCAATGAATCCCAGAGACAAGGTGCTGAGGCAAGGAATATGACTTTATCCAGAAAGCTGGCTGACCAAGAAGAGGGCAGACTAATGTCATGAAATAACTGTCTTACGTGGGTCTGGATGCCAGATTCTTTTATAGATCAGAGATGGGGGGTGGTGAGGAACCAAAGGAAAAAGGCCATGAATCTGACAAACATCTCCTAGAATGCCAAGCCTCCTGAAGGGGGATGTGTTCATTTCTTCCTTTCTGCTATCAACAGGTGGACAGGGTTCTGAACAAAAGCACTTTAGTTTAACAGTCAGGCAGATGGATAGAGGCAGGGTTCTCTGAAGCAGGCCATCATGCGTGATTGTAATAACAAAAGCAATGAAAATCAAGTCAAAGAAAGTTTCCCACATGGAATCAGAACTAGCTTCTTCTCCGCAAGTTTCACCATGCCTTTGGAGTCTCTTTGCTTGTAACTGGTACCCTAGCTAATACACTAATATATTTATTATCACTAAGTCAGTTTCAGGTGAACAAGGATATTCACCTCCTTGGCCCTCGGGTCTGGTTAGGTTGGGCCTGGAGTGGCCAAAGTCCCTGGGCTGGTTTGTCACCTCAACAGTTGAAGTCTTCGAGCAGTAATCACGGTGCTATGGACACGTTTTATCATTTCCTAACAGATATGCCACTGTGTGAAAAGATTAGGGAAGTATTAATTTCGTTTTCTAAACATGTCCCCCCCAGTTCTTAAGCTGCTTTTTAAAATGACTGTTTCCATTTTCACACTTTATATTCTTACATCATTTACTCTCCTCAGTGACATGCCTGTGGCCTCATGCCAGACGTTGTACATTAAAACAGACAAAACACCAGCTGAAGAGACAGATAAAACATTAGCTGAAAGCTACTTCCTGCTTTTAAATGGCTTCCTCATCTTTTGTTTTCCCTCTTTCCTGCACGAGCCACATGCAGCAGGACAGATACTCCTTTTGACTAAAATTGGAAACCGAAAGACCCTCCACTACCCATTTCCCTTTCAGGGGACCTCCTTGGAAACCACAACGGGAGGTTTTGCAACTCCTCCTGTGGGCAAAACTCAGGCCCTTCCTTCCACATTCTCCCTGCTTCTTATGGTTCAGAGCCTTGTCGTAGCACCTGTGGTTTCTGTTTTTCTCCTGGCTGCTTGTTCATCAAGGTTCTGAGATGGGATGATGCTGTATCTCCACCAGGTTCTCTTCCAAACAGGAATCTCCTTGGCCTGGGTTACTTTACTTTTGCGTTTTTCAAAATGGACCGATATCCTGGCCTTCATAACATAATTACAGGAAAAAAAAATTTCCAATTATAAATGAAGTTTGAATACATTCCAGAAAAATACCTGCCTAAAACAACTTTAGTCACATGTCCCCAAAGCTAAATCTATGCTTTTAGATGTATGCTAAAAGGAACATCATTGACAAAATGGGGTATCTTCCTGTAATACACTGGGGTACAAATCTGGAGAACATTCATAAAAATCTCTGAGGGCTCCTGACCATCCTGAAAGAATATCATTCTGTCAAACAAGGACCCTTAAATGTCTCTCTCACTCCAGTGGTGTCTGGGAGGAAGTCATGAGAAGGGAAAGCAGTGTAAGGGGGCTTCTGTCCAGCTAAGTGCTCCCTCATCTACTGTGAGAGGGGAAAACAAAGTCTCTCCAGACTCAGAGAACGTCAGAAGGTGTTCTGTCTAATCCTCTCTTCCTGTTTAAGGATTATGAAGCCCCAGTGCAAAAAGATCAGGATTTTTAAGTTTTCTGTTTATGCCCTGGAGCCTGGCTCAGATCTGAGAGTTCCAAAAACTAAAGCGGGTGCATACAAATGTAACTTGGTAATATTTCAGCAACACTTCAGACAATGCCTCAGTAATTCTTCAGTAACACAGTGCTACAGGCTGTTCTGTTTTTGTTTGATGGATTAGAACTCAGCAGTTTACCATGCACACAAGTTATTATCCATAACAGCAAATCTATGGCCTACAAAGCTTCTCAAGATAAAACAGGAAGTACCAACAACAGTAGATGAATATTTTGTTATTTAACAACTCAGCAGCCTCTACTGTGTGTCCAGCAATGGCCCATCCACACACTAGCACCAGGTGAATCACCGATCCTGACTGCACACCACAGCCAGCCTACTGATTTATCTCTGACATATTCCCTATTATACTGTTAGTAAATATTTGGTGAGCTATCATACTCAAAGCTGGGAAACAGCAAAATTCCACTAGATACTTTCAGAAAATTGCTACCAGTAATCTGACTGTGTTGAAGTAGACCGGATAAACTGAGAACCATTTATCTTGCCTTTCACTTTCCTTTCATCCTTACTCCAACTTTCCATCATTTCTCACCTTTCTCTACACCTGCCCTTACTCTTAACCAGCACCTATTTTGATTCATTAGAAAAACATTTTCATTTCCCCAGTGTTGAACTGTCTACCTTCAGAGCATTTAACAGTTAGTTGTTTCTCAAAATGACTTCTGGCATCTACGCCCAAATACTCACTGTCAGTGAAAAATCGTCCAGACCTTTTGTGGTAGATTTACCCAAAACACAGCCTTATGTAGAGTTAACAACATGTCTTTCTATAATTTATTTAAATGCTAATGCTTGGACTGTAATATTTTTCTAATATCTTTTGCATCTCCACTCTCTGTTATTCTGGATAAATTTGCATGTTTGCTGAATGAATGAAAACAACAATCTGTCAATAAGCTCAAACAACAGTGTTCACTATTATACTCTGTGCAGGGAATATAAAGGTTCAGAAGAAAACCTTCCCTCTGGGTAACTGAGAGAACAGAGAAGAGGAAAACACTCCTATTTGGGTTTGGGACAGCTTTCCATGGAACAAGAAACAGTCCATTCTTAACCTGGATATTATCTGAAAGTATAATCTTAGGTTCCATCGTTTTCATCATTTGCAATAAATATGTACCCTTTTCATTAGTTAGTCTTGGTACTTAACATGTGATTTTTTAAAAGTCAGTATTTTCCTTAGGATAAATTAGAATCTAAGGACACAGGTGTCAGAAGGAATATAGGATGATCCAGCTATCCCACATTTGGGCATTTACCCAAAGAATATGCACCTTCTATTTTAAGAAGGTGCAAGGAGATTGAACCAATCAACCCTAAAGGAAATCAGCTCTGAATATTCATTGGAAGGGCTGATGCTGAAGCTGAAGCTCCAATACTTTGGCCACCTGATGTGAAGAGCTAATTCGCTGAAAAAGACTCTGATGCTAGGAAAGACTGAAGACAAAAGGAGAAGGGGGATAAGATGGTTAGATAGCATCACTGACTCAACTGACATGAATTTGAGCAAAATCTGGGAGACGGTGGAGGACAGAGGAGCTTGGCATGCTGCAGTCCACGGGGTCACAAAGAGATACAACTAAGCAACTGAAAAACAACAAATCTGCACCCCATATTCATTGCAGCACCATTTATAACAGCCAAGATGCTGAAACCTAAATGCCTCCCGATGAATGAATTGATAAAGATATTTTACATATGCACATGCACACACACAATGGAATACTACTGAGTCATTAAAAAGATGAAATGTTGCCAGTTGCAACAACATGGATTGACCTTGAAGGTATGGTGCTAAATGAAATAAGTCAGAGTAGAGAGACAAATACAATATGATTTTACTCATAAGTAGAATATAAAAAAATAAAATAAACAAAATAAATGAAAAGGCCAAACAGAGAGAACAGAACAGTAGCTACCAGAGGGGAAGAGGAAGGAGGGCAGAAAGGGTGAAGAGGATTGATGGTACAGTGAGGGGGTAGAATTGAAATTTTTGGAGGTGAGCCTATTGCAGGGTAAATAGAAGTAGAAACATAACAATATATGCATGAAATACATGAAGCTTTTAAGATCAATATTACCTCAATAAAAAATAAATCTAAAATATACCAAAAAACAATTTTTTTTAAGATGTTCCATAGTGGAAACAGAGAAAGTTGCTATAACAACTCTTCCAAGCAACTAACAGCTCTAAATGCAGAAGAGAGAAACAGGAGAAAGGAAGGAAGGAAGGCAGTGTGGCACCAAGGTGCGCTGGCTGTCTTCTGCCTCATCCTACGCTGACTTGTCAGGATGCAAACCCCTTTATTTCATCCAGTTTTCCAGACACATGTATACAGTTGTTGCTTTAAAAATTTTTCTGCAAGGAGATCAAACCAGTCAATCCTAAAGGAAATCAACCCTGAATATTCATGGGAAGGACTGATGCAGAAGCTGGAACTCCAATACTTTGGCCACCTGATGTGAACAGCCAACTCATAGAAAAGACCCTGATGCTGGGAAAGATTGAAGGCAGGAGAAGGGGATGACAGAGGATGAGATGGTTGTAGGGCATCACCGACTCGATGGACCTGAGTTTGAGCAAACTCCGGGAGTTGGTGATGGACAGGGAGGCCTGGCATGCTGCGGTGCATGGGGTGGCAAAGAGCTGGATGTGACCAAGCAACTGAATAACAACAACGATGTTTACTTACTTGCCTAATAAAAGTTTAATGGAGACAATATTTTGCTCTTGCTGCTAACATAGTGATGAGTCTGAGCATGTTTGCACTGAGGGTCTAACACATAAGCAAAGCCTACGAAGAAACAGAGAAAAGAAACTTAGGAGGCAGTGGAAATTATGCATTATAAGCTCTCCAACTTCATCGTCCTCAAAATTCACAGGAAACTCAATGTGGTTTTTGGATTGCACAGGCTATAAAGTTTGAGTTTCAGGAACATTTTTTACCAAGAATTCAGAGAGAGGAAGGAAAGTCCCTAAAGAGGTGTGATTTGCACTTGGTTTCTCAGAATGAACTCTCTAATGAGAAATAAATTGTTAAAAGATTGTTTCAGAGAAATATATAAATTGATGCATAGAAATTTTGCTAAGTTAGACTTGGAGCTAGTCGTGATTTTGAGCCTGTATTCATCCTCACATTGAAAGGCAATTAGAAAATATGTCTAAGAAAAGTTGAAGTTTTTGGCTCTTACAGGGAACTCTTTCAAGTGATGAGTGAGTGATAGTCACTCAGTTGTGTCTGACTCTTTGCAACCACATGGACTGTAGCCTGCCAGGCTCCTCTGTCCACGGATTTCTCCAGGCAAGAATTCTGGAGTGGATTGCCATTCCTTCCCTGATTTCAAGTAATGAGGCCAGGCCTTTATTTGCTATAAGATGTTTCTGAGTCAGTGAGTGATTGTGAAGTGGTAGGAAGAAAAGAAAATGAAATCTTAATAAAATGGTGTATTTTTCAACAATGTGTTATGAAGTGTAGATTTCTTAAAAGTATTTGCCATAATACTACTTTAAAGGATACATTTTTAAAATTTTTTGCTGAAATCAAAACATCACTTTTGATGTTTCAGAATTCTATGGTTCCTCTTGAAGATTTCAGACCCATAAAATCTAATCTGGAGATTTAATGGAACAAACCATGAAGAGAGTCCTTTACACAAAGAAGGAAAGATAAGAAGGAGGGAGGGAGGAAGGGAGGGAGGAAGGAAAACTGCTTATTTTATTATTTCAGCAATTTTCTTCATATCACAAAGTTGACTGTGATGATTAGCTTTCTGTGCCAACTTGCCTGGGTTATAGCATCCAGTTTTTCAATAAAATATTAGTCTAGGTGCTGCTGTGAAAGGCATTTTGTGTATATGGTTAACATTCACGGTCAGTCAACTCTAAGTAAAGGAGATTATCCTTGCTACTGTGGGTGGGCCTCATTCAATCAGTTGAAAGGCCTTATGAGCAAAATCAAGGTTTCCCTGGGAGAGAAGAAATTCTTCCTCAAAACTACAGAATTAGATCCTTAGATCCTACCCAAGGGTTGTCAGTTTTCCAGAAGAAAAATGAAAAGATTATCGTGATTTATGTCAAACTCAGACCATTAGTGGTTTTTCCCCAGAACATTTATTGGGTTGACCAAAGGGTTTGTAACATCTTATGGAAAAAACCAAATGAATCTTTTGGCCAGCCCAATAGTTTGGCTTCTTAATCATTGTATTCTTAGACCATTTTATGGAGACAATAGGAAAATTAAGGGGAAGGCTGGAGTTCGTCACCACCTATATGACCTTGACAAGTCACTTAACATCTCTGAGCCTCAGGGTTCTCAATTATAGAATGAGAACACCTCACTGACAAGGAGTATGTGTGCATGTGAGTGTGTGTGTGAGAGTGTGTGTGTGTGTGTGTGTGTGTGTGCAGTTCAGTGTCTATGGAAAGTTAGCCAATAAATGGTGACTGGATTTGATATATTTGACATTTTAAAGTTACACATCTCTGAGGTTACAAGTTCCTTAAGCAAAATAACCATTACATTAAATGACACTTCCTCATACTTATCAAAGCACACTTCTAACAGGAACTTCCTGTCTTTCAGGATGAATTTTGGAATATGCTCAGAACACTGGTTTATCCAAAAGAAAATCCTCAACATCTGATGGTTACATTATAAAGAGAAGTTTCCAGGATAGAAATAGAAATACATAGTTAATATATGTCTATAATTTATAAATATAAATAATAGGTATCTACAGACTCATGAGAATCATAGGCTATTAGATCTGGAAGAAGTATGGGAGATCATCTAGGCCTTACTTTATAAAAGCTTAGAAAAATAAAATAACGTCTCCAAAGGCACAAATTCTCTCTAGCTATAACAAACCTAGACAGCATATTAAAAAGCAGAGACATTACTTTGACAACAAAGGTTCATGTAGTCAAAGCTATGGTGTTTCCAGTAGTCATATACAAATGTGAGAGTTGGACCATAAAGAAGGCTGAGTGCCAAAGAACTGATGCTTAAGAACTGTGGTGCTGGAAAAGACTCTTTAGAGTCACTTGGACTACAAGGAGATCCAACCAGTCCATCCTAAAGGAAATCAGTCCTGAATATTCATTGGAAGGACTGATGCTGAAGCTGAAGCTCCAATACTTTGGCCACCTGATGGGAAGATCCGACTCATTAGAAAAAAACCCTGATGCTGGGAAAGACTGAGGGCCAGAGGAGAGGGGGACGACAGAGGATGAGATGGTTGGATGGCATCACGGACTCAATGGACATGAGTTGAGCAAACTCTGGGAGATAGTGAAGGACATGGAAGCCTGGTGTGTTGCAGTCCCTGAAATCACAAAGAATCAGACACAACTGAGTGACTGAACAACTCATAATTTATCTCCATACTTTAAGATTGTTCAAAGGGATAAACGCTATTCCCAAAACAAACCCTAATTCTTAGACTCTTTCTGCAAAAATAAAAAGGACAATGACTTTTCCTCTAACATGACTCAGGCTTATTAATAAACGTCTCGGGTCATCCGGCTGTCCTTCCGGTGTGTCAGGCACTACGCCAAGTGCTTTGCTGAAGCTTTCTCATTTAATCCTCACAGGCAGCCCTTTAAGGTAAGTGCTTTTATTTTCACCATCACCCAGATGGGCCAACTTGGGCTCTGTGAGGTGAGGTGATATGGACAAGCTCTCACTGCTACTAAGTGGGAAGACCAGATCTGAAGCTAGTCAGCCTGACTCCAGGCTAGAGTCACATAATCAGGAAAAACTACCCCCTGGGTTTTGTGAACAGCTCACAGACTCCAATAGGCACAGCTGGGAGGGACTTTGAGGGATGATCATCTGGACCCTCTGGTTACACACCTGAGGAATCCAAGGCTGAGAGGGACACAGGGTTTGCTCAAGCCCTCCTGACTCACCAAAAACAAAAGGAGACTGGAACTCAGTTTTCAGGGATTTCAGGCAGGTGTTCTTTTCAGTGTGGTTTCACTCCCTTCTGCATTTTGATTATTAAAGTCTAACTTTATTTGAAAATAATCCAAAAAGGAGAAATTTTCATCATTAAGTCCGTGGCCTCCAGTGGCCAGAGAGCATCTCCTGAAAGCCTCATGGGAAAATCCAGAGCAGAAGAAAATGACAGCAGAGCAGCCATGAGACAAAAGCTCACAAATCGTCACCTGAAGATGATAAGCACCACTTTGGTCACTAAATGACATAACCACAAACACTGTGACCCTCTTCCTTCTTCCTGTGGTTATTCAAGAGGTGAGAAAGCACCAACCTTTGGGAAACTTCTGGAAAAAAAAAGATGCTAGATGAGGCATGTTTTTCTCCTGAGTTTATTTAAAACTCAAAGATGGTGATAGGTTTTTGAAGGGTATTAACCACCCTCTTTCCTTCTCAAACAGTATTTTACTTCCACCCACTCAACACTTTTTTATAAGTAAGACCACTTAGTCACGGAAGAAAAGGAAGTAACCAAGACTGGCAGTTGTTACTTGTTTCACCTGTTGAAGAGTCTCAAGTGACTTCAACAGAGGTACAAATTTACAGCTGAAAATGGTACTACGGTTAGGAGTTTCCTTCCTCCAACAGCTGCACCTAAAGAAAAACCCTCCCTGTGAGACCTTGCACACAAAGCCTCCTGGGAGCTCCTAGAACTGATGCAGTAAGGAGCACTCCTCATGGAGGATGGGGACTCGGGGCTGGGAAGCCCACTTCATTTATGTAGAATAGTGACGGTTTAAAAGTCTGACTCCCTACATCTCTTGCCAATCGGTCCCACTGCTGTATGCACCCATGGGGTCCTGCACCTCCTCCTGGCGTTCATCTCAATGCATTTCAAGTGTTACAAGCTGTCACTGTTTTCTGGCAGGAGCTATGCCTGTCTTATTCCTCCCTTTCCACAGCATCTAGCAATAGACGCCCAAGAAATCTTTCACGATTTCATGTTTAATGATTGTGGTATATTCCCTAGACATTTGCAGAATAAATCAAGTTACTTTTCACATGCAAGATACTTAACAGAGCTCGTCTTCTCCAGAATTAACAATTCCATATCCTGTGGCAACTCGTCCTGACAGGTCCTATAACATGTTCCATTGGAGTCATGGTACCCAACATCTGTCTCAGTGGGTCTAAAAAATGTTACAAAGACCCAGAGCAGGGAATTCCAGCAGAACACAAGGAAACTGTTCTCTCCTTTGAGCCCTCTTCACCTCTGTCAGGGTGTATCCTCTCCTTATTTAATCACATAACATTTTTGGATTATGTTACATTGTTTCTGTTCATTATCATGTAAAAAAAATTGAAAGAAATACATCCTATTATTTGAATCTAAATATAACCCCACTCCAGTACTCTTGCCTGGAAAATCCCATGGTCGGAGGAGCCTGGTAGGCTGCAGTCCATGGGGTCCCTAAGAGTCAGACATGACTGAGCAACTTCACTTTCACTTTTCACTTTCATGCACTGGAGAAGGAAATGGCAACCCACTCCAGTGTTCTTGCCTGGAGAATCCCAGGGACGGGGGAGCCTGACGCTGCCATCTATAGGGTCGCACAGAGTCGGACATGACTGAAGCGACTTAGTAGCAGCAGCAGCATAAGCTTTAAATGTATGTCTGCTAACTTTTTCTTGTTCCTATCCCATGTTACTAAGAGCGCTGTTTACACTTATTCTCTCGTTTCCCGCTTGATATGCCCCTGTCCTCCCCTCACTGTCTAAAGTGTTAGTGTCCTGCGTACCTGAAAAGGACTAGAATTGAAGGAAGTGATCGTGCTGGCAATAGAGACAATTTTTTTAAATTTGTCTCAAACTTGAGAGAAATCAGTCCCTAACTATGCCCAGCATGGGTTTGAGCACAGTCCTGTGTACAAGGCTCCCTGGTAATGCCAACTGGGCAAGAAGCATCACTATCTTCCTCCCTCAAAGAGTCCATCCTTCCACTCAGTATGATCCACCCCCCCACACACACCTAAACTCATAGATAAGAATATAAGCGCCAAAAAGTTGAAACTACCTGATTGCCAAAAAGTTGAAACTGTTTATACCCGATAGCCAAGCAGGTGTTTTCAAATCCATGCTAACCACTTTCCTATAAAGCTACATTACTTTTTAATATCCACTTGTGTTCCAGGTTTCCCCATCAAAGCTCCACATTAGAACTGATGCTTATTTTTCACTATTTCCTCTCCTTATTCCCTCTATACAATCTGTTACTCAACCCCTGCATGTCATGCTCTGAAGTATCAGTAAGAATTAACTTGAATTAACTTAATTCTTTTAGTCAAGGCAAAATGGGAAAACTTGATCAATTTCACAATCAAAAGTATATCTAACATTAAAACACACACACACACACAACTAGAATTGCTCAGAAGTACCATTCTTCTTGGTCCTAAAAGCAGAAAAGCATTTTTTCTCAAGTATCCACATAGAAATAAAAATGATTAAGTATCCTTTCTCTTTGAAAAAACAAAAATGATACTGTGAGTTCCTCTCCAACGACTTTCTTATTTTTCCTTTCTCCCAGGCATTCTGTTTTGACTCACTTCCTGTTCACTTTCAACCCACTGCATTGAAACTTCTATCCTCATGACTTCTTTGAAACTGCCTGACAACTTAAAGTTAACCTGTCCTGTGACTTCACACTTATCCTGCTCAATCTCCCTTTTCCCGTCACTTCCAGGCTATGACCAGAGCGGTTCACACAGAGAACTACCTTGATGTGTCTGCTCCCGTGAAGAACCTATTAAAGACCAACCTCATCACACCCTAACTCTTCTCCCAGTTTCCAGGGTGTTCACATCCAGCTTTATCTCCCACACTAGAGCTCACATCCTCAAATCCAATCAAGAAAAATGGTATGGCTGACCCCAACCCCTATATCTCTCTCATCTTTGAAGGATTCCTTCAAAGGATTCCTACTCACAGGTCAACCCTGCCTCCAGGCTCTAAGAAACCCACACTTAATACAAGGGGACTTGTAGATTCCATTGTGGTACGTTGGCCTGGTCTTGCTGCTTATACCCACTCTGTCAAGAGCACTTCTCATCTTTTCTTCTGACCACTAGCACCCCAGCCTGACTTGGTTATCTCTTGCTGAGCCCCAGGCACCAGGCGCTAATACGAACTCCACAGAGATCTCCTCTGACTTCCGACCTTTCCGGGCTTCTGTGTGTTGGCTTCTGTATCACCCTCTGTTGATAGCTAGCCTCTCCCTTCTTGTGCTTCTTTTGGACGCTTGAGTAGTTGCCCAGTATGCTTTCTCCCAACAGTCAAACATCCTGGTGTCACACACCAACCACTTCTGAGATGACCTTGATTTCATGTTCTAAAGCTGGCTTAGACTGGAGTCCACTGATTCTAATTCCTGAACTTCAGTCTAGCCCCTGCTGTAAACAGACAAACTCAATCTCCTCCTTACAGAGTTCACATAGAAATTATGGGCCCACATATTTTTCTTTGTTTTGTTTTTTTCCCAGCTTTTATTGAGGTATAAATGAAAAATAAAAGTTGCATTACTTAAGGTGCATAATATGATATTTTCATAAACATATACATCATGAAATAATCACCACAATCAAACTAATTAACATATCCATCACTTCCATAATTACATTTTTGCTTTTCTTGGTGAGCACCATTGTGAGCTACTCTCTTAGCAAAATTCAAGTACATAATAGAGTATGATTATATATATGTACCAGGTGGTACATTAGCTCTCCAGACCTTATTTAGTCTACGTAACTGAAACTTTGAAGCTTTTGATCAATGCCTCTGTGTTTCCCCACCCCTCAGCTCCTGTACCACCAATCGACTCTCTGCCTCTGAGTCCCATTTTATTCATTGTCCCCCAACTTTAGGGTGGGGGGACTACCAAAGCTTTGACTATCCATCCTGCAAAGAGTGTGTATGCCCAGCAGTGGGATTGCTGGGTCATAAGGCAGTTCTATTTCCAGTTTTTTAAGGAATCTCCACACTGTTCTCCATAGTGGCTGTACTAGTTTGCATTCCCACCAACAGTGTAAGAGGGTTCCCTTTTCTCCACACCCTCTCCAGCATATATTGCTTGTAGACTTTTGGATCACAGCCATTCTGACTGGTGTGAAATGGTACCTCACTGTGGTCTTGATTTGCATTTCTCTGATAATGAGTGATGTTGAGCATCTTTTCATGTGTTTGTTAGCCATCCGTATGTCTTCTTTGGAGAAATGTCTGTTTAGTTCTTTGGCCCATTTTTTGATTGGGTCGTTTATTTTTCTAGAATTGAGCTAGATCACTTTCTAACACCACACACAAAAATAAACTCAAAATGGATTAAAGATCTAAACATAAGACCAGAAACTATAAAACTCCTAGAGGAGAACATAGGCAAAACACTCTCCGACATAAATCACAGCAGGATCCTCTATGATCCACCTCCCAGAATAATGGAAATAAAAGCAAAAATAAACAAATGGGATCTAATTAAAATTAAAAGCTTCTGCACAACAAAGGAAATTATAAGCAAGGTAAAAAGACAGCCTTCTGAAAGGGAGAAAACAATAGCAAATGAAGCAACTGACAAACAACTAATCTCAAAAATATACTTTCTTGTACATTTAAAAAAAATATTCAGCATCATGTGACCAAACTTGCTACAAACTGTATTTATTTGGTATTTTTTAACAAACATGAACAGCTAAAATTTGGTTTCAATGGATTAACAGGAAGGAAATATTCCAACAACACAAAATAAAATGAGATGACCAGCTAGATCTCCAGGCTCTATCTTGTTTTATAATTATAGGATTCAATAAAATACTAAATCACCTGTTGCTAACAGATTCTTGAGATAACTTTCATTCCAATAGTATGTACACTGTATGCAAAGCAATGGACTGGACAGTGCTTTTTTTATGGTTTCTAACTTTACTTCAAGACTACAGTATTTATAATTAGAGCCTAGATTGTGCCAATATATAGCTATGTACCTAAAACAAGTCACTTAACTTCTCTGACTTTATTCACTCAGTTGTAGATAGTGATAATATAATACCCTTTATTCTACAAGACATTATGAAAAACATATGAGACAATGTATTTAAATGCCACACAATGTTTAATACATAATTTAATTACTGTTTTAAGAATAAACATAACCACATAAAAATTAAACATTTTGAGATTATAGTCATTCAACTTGAAATAGCTAGAAATATTACGTTAATATCAGGTGATTTCTTTCTGCCTTGGTTACCAGTGAATGGCCAAGCTTGTTGCTGTAAATAAATGGGCACTTGGATGTTTCTAAAAAATACATGTGGCTCAAGATGAGACTTCTTCCGCTTTGTGGTCTCACATGTTTGACCACAGCAACTATTTTTAACCATGGCCTATGCTTTTTAGTGACATCTAATGCCATACAGGAGAGTCATCATCCTCTTTGAGACAAAGAGATGTATGACGTGTGACTACAACGTATTTCTTTCTTTCTTTATCATTTTAACATGTGTTTCTACTTTGATAATTTTGAGACCATTCAGATCACCTTACAACACTGAGGGAGACATAGAGCATTGCTTCCTTAAGTCTGTAAAGTTCTGATATGAAAATGGGTTAGCCAACTGTTCTTGACCTCATTTATTTAACAAATAAAAATGTTCCCAGAGAAGGTTTATGAAATGACAACAAACTGCCATTATTTTCCACTCTAAAAAAAAAAAAAAAAAGTGAAAGTGAAAATTGCTCAGTCGTGTCCGACTCTTTGCGACCCCATGGATTGTAGTCCGCAAGGCTCCTCTGTCCGTGGAATTCTCCAGTAAGAGTACTAGAGTGGGTTGCCATTCCCTTCTCCAAGGAATCTTCCCAATCCAGGGACTGAACCCAGGTCTCCTGCATTACAAGCAGATCCTTACCATCTGAGCCACCAGGAAGATCCCAACTAAGTCATTGTAAAATCTACATATAAGCAGTGAATCAAAATCATGGGCAAGCCAATGCCTACTATTTTCAGGGGAAGGTATAGATGTAATGTAAATGGTTATGTTCTGAATTTCAATAATACAAAACAATTCTATTATACTCTATTTCTAAGAATCAATACAGAAGTTGTGCCTCTATTTTAGTGCTGTTACATGACCAAGTAATAAAATAACATCAAGAAAATTAGAGATACCAAGGGAACATTTCATGCAAAGAAGGACTTAACAAAGGACAGAAATGGTATGGACCTAACAGAAGCAGAAGATATTAAGAAAAGGTGGCAAGAATACATGGAAGAACTGTCCAAAAAAGATCTTCACAACCAAGATAATCACAATGGTGTGATCACTCACCTAGAGCCAGACATCCTGGAATGTGAAGTTGAGTGGGCCTTAGGAAGCATCACTATGAACAAAGCTAGTGGTGGTGATGGAATTCCAGTTGAGCTATTTCAAATCCTAAAATCAAGAGTCTTCTCCAACACCACAGTTCAGAAGCATCAATTCTTCAACACTCAGCCTTCTTTATGGTCCAACTCTCACATCCATGCATGACTACCAAAGCTTTGACTATACAGACCTTTGTCGGTAAAGCAATGCTATTTAATATGCTGTCTAAGTTGGTCACAGCTTTTCTTCCAAGGAGCAAGCATCTTTTAATTTCATGGTTGCTGTCACCATCTGCAGTCATTTGGGAGTCCAAGAAAATTAAGCCTGTCACTGTTTCCATTGTTTCCCCATCTATTTGCCATGAAGTGAAGCATGACAAATGAAGCTCTCTTTGCCATGAAGTGAACCTCTCAGTTATATGCCAGCATAAATTCTGTTCTGTTGTTGGTGTTTATCTAATGTTAAGTAGACTAAAGACAAACTGGGAAGAGTAAAATAAAAGCCACAAAATGTACATGGATTTTAGATGAACTGCTTTAGGTTACATTCTCTCTTGAGAGATTTAAAAAGTTGTTTCAGTATACAGGTGTCGTGACTTTCTTGTACATTTTATTATTTTTTTTTAGGAGAGAAAAGAACCTTAGGATTTGTTTTGGCTTCCCAATACTGCGAGTTAAAAACGCTCACCATCAAGAAAGTAATTGCTCTTTTGGTTTATAACTGCTTATGTGACAAGTGAGGGTTTACTCTAAGTATAGAATCGTGTCTTTTGGAACCCAAGTGAAAGATGCTGCAGGGCCTTTGGAAGAACCTCACTCTTCAAAGATAGAAACCTGGGTAGAATGACCTGCCCTAGGTCATCTTCTGTCCACACCAGTCTTCTCTTTCTGAGGTCGCTAGTCTGCCTGTGTTCAGTCCACACAGTGCCACACAGGGAGGCCCACATCTCTTGAGCTGGCACATTATAAAATCCAGACCACTCTCTGTTGTCCCTGTTCTAAATAGCCATGTGAAGGGACTCTGGCCCGGCTGGGATCAGATGTCCAAGTTCATTCTCATGATGACACAAACATGGCTGTGGGGATCCCAGCCCTTTGGAAAGGGAAAGCCATTTGCAGAGAAGGCCCTGGGCATGCAACCTGAAAGATGGTGCCCCAGCACAGAGAATATGTGGCCCCTGTCTTTGGTCTCTCATTAGGGAGAGTGCTGACAAGAGGTGACTGAAGTAGCAATAAGATTAGGACATCTCTACTGTCTCTAATTCTGAAACCGTTAAAAGAACAGGCAATATCAATGCAGGAAGTACGCCAAGGAAGACTTCTATTTGCTTTGTATCTTGGAATTTCAATTTAAATCTTTTTAAAATAGCAATCATATTTTCATATTCGTAGTGATTTCAAAAATATTGTAAGTAGATGGTGTGCCAGGCACAATACTCCTGTGTGCTGAGTATAAACTCCGGAATGTTTACTCCTATCCCTTCCTCTGTATCATCTTTCTGTGTTCACTGTCACAGACTTTACACTCCCACAGTAATGGGCTATGGTTTTCAACAAATAGTTTAGTAAAGGAGTGAATGATACCAAGTCTGCTTCGTATCACTGATCTCAACTGGCATGTTAGCTTTCTTGTATAATTGATTGATGTCTGTTGGCCCAGCTAGAAGCTAACCTTCATGAAACCTCTCCACTAGTCTGGTGTTTCACATGCAGTGGTTACTCCAGACATATGTGGAATAAATGAATGACTGATTGCTTGACAACAGCATCCCATATAAAGCCTAAGTGGGAAGTAGTAGAAATGGGTTAACAAAAGTTAACCAAAGAGAGGAGAGTGAAAGGACGGTCTTATCATCCCAATCCTTCATTCCAGAAGTTGCTCCTCTGAGCCTTTTGGCATTTTTCTCCCTAAAAATAGATAATTATTGTGTAGCATAATACACACAGACACAAACATACAATTATATTTTGTTTCTTGTTTGTTTAACAAATGATATTGCTATCAACATTTTGATTTTTTTCTCCCACTTAATATATGATGGACATCTTTCCTGTCAATGTATTTATCACAGATGAGAGTACCAAAGGGTGAATTGGATGGGGAGAGACAGTAGCTTAATAACCAGTACAATGGAGCATGGTCTTGCCCTTAGTAATAGCTGCCTAGCTTTTACCTGAGGATGAATTCAGCTGGGCTCAGCTGACTATAGCCTGCAGGCTGAATCTGGCCCACCATTTGTCTTTTTAAATAAAATTTTACTGGAACCCAGACATACTCATTTGCCTACATATTGTCTGTGGCAACTTTTATGCTTTACTGGCAGAGTTGCGATATTGTCGCAGAGACTATCTGCCCTGCAAAACCTAAAATATTTACTCCATGGCTTAAAACAAACAAAAATGTTGGCTTACCTTTGGTGAGGGCTGTCTCTATCTTGATGGCCTGGCCAGGATCCAGTATGAAGGATAATGCAGTAGACTTAATGGAAACACTAAAATCACTTCGTATTTGTCAACAGTCGAGTTTCCTCTTTCTTTTGGCAAGTTTTGACAAGTGATCCAGGTAACTGGAAAGGAAAGAGAGAAGATACCTGGTCTGTGCACGTTATTATCAGTGCAGTTTCACTACTTAATATTCTGTTTACAATTTTCAAATGCTCACACAGACATATACTCCTCACATCTATTTGTTTATTAATAAAAAGGGTCTTTCTGTTTATTCTCACCAAGTTACTAAACCAGGGCATGATTAAGTAATTACCCATGTTTATTACCATCACTCAGTGAGTAGCTCACTGTGGGAAGTATGCAGTCTTGGATTTCCTGGTTGGAATTCATCCACAGTTACTATTTGGATATGATACGCTGGCATCTCAGGAGAAGTATAAATGCTCAGCCAGATGTTTCTTGAACAGGTCCTTGTTACCAGAGGGGAGTGCTAGCCTGGGTGAACTTGAGTTGACTTCAAGATCACTCTGGCTTTCTCAGTGCGATAGAAGGAGATGTGACACAGGGAAGGTTCCAGGTTTCCAGGAGGATGACAAGGCTTTGAAGGCATCCATTAACTGCAGGCCTTGGCCAACTTGACAGTAAAATAGAGAACTTGGGTTTTGTCAGAGGACTGGGTCTTAAATTTTAATACCTAGAATGACCCAGAAGCTGGTATAAAATGCCAATCCGAGGATCTGAGACCCAGAGGTTCAGCTTCAGTAGACTTGGTTGTGAGCCTGGGAATCTGCATTTTAAATCAGCTACTCAGGTGTTCTCCTGGGAGCAATTCCTGGACCAAACGTGGAGAAGCACTGGCTTCCTCTTGTACTTATCTACTTGTACCCTAACCCCCTGACTTTTCTTCTCTCTTCTTTGCTTTCTTTTACCTGGTCTCCATGTCTCGCTCACAGTCAATGTCAGGTACCATGCACACATGCACACACAGACCCCCAGGAGGGAAACTGGAACTCGGGCCTTCGCCTTTACTCCTGTAGTTCTCGCTCTATCCTGCCAAGTTCACAAATACATTTCTCTTTCCCTCTCTCTCTCCCTCTCTTCCTTTCCTGTCACTGTCAAAATGTTTGCATCTAAGAAAATCACTGGATTCAATTCTGGACCAATTTTACCATCGAGTAAATCACACCCTTGGTAATGCCGTCCCGGGCTCTCCAGAGTCATGGTCTCACTTTCTTCTCCCCCCTTCACTTCTTCTAAGTGATCTTCAATCAGGGTTGCTAATTCTCATCTATTTCATCCTTCTCAGGAATGCTGTGATTTCAGATAAGCTATGACAGACTGGCAGCTCCATGAGGCCTGGCCTGTCTTGTTCATCATGTCCCAAAGTAGCACAGCATTTGGTTAATAAGGCCCTCGTGACATTTTATCTACCTGAAGCAAATTATCCCATCTAGAAATGGATTCTATTTAGAGACTTGATTTGATAAGTGTTTTGTTTTTTTTTTAATCAGATTTGAATGTGTATGTGGCAGCTTACTCCCCTCCAAACAGATGGTCCTTGACTCCCAAACACAGTCTGTAATCAGGTGCATTGTCAAGCAAAATACTGGATTTTTCTATTGTTTTCAGGTTTCCAAAATTGAGGAAGGTATTTCACGAAAGTAGTTTTTGAGATTTATGTACCTTGTTAGTTACTTAAACCCTCTAGACCTTTGTAAATTAAAAAAAAAAATTTTTTTGGTGGATACACATAATGGGAAATCTCATTGAAATAAGCTAGAAAAATTTCCCCCACCCTTTCAAGATTCTACATTTGTAGATTAACCCAGATTGAGTTCTAGACATACTCCATCATTAAAATAATGACAGTAAATGGGAGGTTTCAACGTTGAAAACACATTAAAATGGAAAAATCTATAATTAGAACATTTTTGGTATACACTTTTTAATTTGTTAGTTGTTGCTTCAGTCACTAAGTCATGTCCGACTCTTTTGCAACCCCGTGGAATGTAGCCCACCAGGCTCCCCTGTCCATGGGATCTCCCAGGCAAGAATACTGGAGTGGGTTGCCATTTCCTTCTCCAGGGGATCTTCCTAACTCACATCTCCTGCACTGACAGATGGCTTCTTTATGGCTGAGCCACCTAAGAAGCCCACAAGTTTTTAATAGTTAACATAAAACCATTAGACATTCTTGGGCATTTTTCAGAGCTCATGAATAATCAGAATGCATCCCCTGCCCCTTATTCATGTTCTGCTTTATGCTTAGAATCATCTAGGCTTTAGTGAGGAACTGCAGTTTCTGGTTGCTCAAGAGGTTAGTGTGAGCTGCAGGAAGAACTTAAAACTTGGCAGTTGGTGGAATAACTAAGAGCTCACAAATCATCTCCTTCCCACGCATCTTTTTTGTTCATTTGGAATTATTCTTTTTGAAAACAAAAGCAAACAAAAAATAAGAGGGGAGAAGATAGGGTTTTTTTTTTTGTTTTTTTGCCTTTTTTTTTTTTTTTTTTTTGGAGGAGGTGGCAAATGAGTGATTAGAAGCAAACAGGAAGGAGAAGGAGGTGAAGAAGGGGCAAAAAACAGAAAAGGCCAGGAGAGAGAGCAGCTGTTGGCGGAGTGGGAGCCCCAGGAGGCTTGGCAAAGGGAATCCCTATTTTTAAATGTTCTGAGACTGCTTTAAAAGTAAACACTCAATCNTGGCAAATGAGTGATTAGAAGCAAACAGGAAGGAGAAGGAGGTGAAGAAGGGGCAAAAAACAGAAAAGGCCAGGAGAGAGAGCAGCTGTTGGCGGAGTGGGAGCCCCGGGAGGCTTGGCAAAGGGAATCCCTATTTTTAAATGTTCTGAGACTGCTTTAAAAGTAAACACTCAATCCTTCTTCTAAAGAAGCTTCCACCCACAGTTGTCTTCAGCCTCCCACACTGGAAAGAGTATTGTTGTCTTCAATTCTGTAGAAACATTAAAAAAAAAAAGGGGGAGGTGGCATTTAAAAGCAGGTGTGAGGCACCTGTGCTCCTGTTCCTTACATAACAGCATTGTGTCTCCAGAGCTCACGTGGCCTCTTGTGCTCACCAGATTGCTTTTAAAGTAGTAGTGCCCCCTAGTCATGTTGCTGTATTTTTAGATTCTCAAAAACAACAGTAGCCATACATGTTAAAGGCTTCCTCAGCCAGATCTTCCGAGAAGGCAATGGCACCCCACTCCAGTACTCTTGCCTGGAAAGTCCCATGGACGGAGGAGCCTGGTAGGCTGCAGTTCATGAGGTTGTGAACAGTCGGACACGACTGAGTGATTTCACTTTCACTTTTCACTTTCATGCACTGGGGAAGGAAATGGCAACCCACTCCAGTGTTCTTGCCTGGAGAATCCCAGGGACGGGAGAGCCTGGTGGGCTGCCGTCTCTGGGGTTGCACAGAGTCGGGCACGACTGAAGCGGCTTAGCAGCAGCAGCAGCAGCCAGGTCTTGGGCTGTGATCTTTGCAGGGTCTGGTTTGTCCTCACAGAAATCCGATGAAGTCATGTTAACTCCACTGAACAGAGGAGAGACTAAAGCTCCTTGAGCCCAAGTGAGGCCAAGTAATTACTTAATTACAAAAGTAATTTGTTCAAGTGTACTTTTAACTGGGCTTCCCAGGTGTCTCAGTGGTAAAGAAGCCACCTGCCAAGGCAGAAGAGGAGGGTTTGATCCCTGGATCGGGAGGATCCCCTAGAGGAGGAAATGGCAACCCACTCTAGTATTCTTGCCTGGAGAATCACTTAGGCAGAGGAGCCCGGCGGGCTACAGTGCATACGGTAGCCAAGACTGAGCACAGATGCACACACATCCTTTTAAGGGCAGAGCTGATATGTGAACTCTGGTAGGGGTGTCGGTCTGGTTGGCTCTCTTTTCTACCTTTTAATTTTGAAACAATTTTAGATTTTCAAAAGAGTTGGGAGGATGATAAGAAGAATTCCTCTGTGCTCTTACTTCAGATTCTTAGATGTTAATTCTTGACTGCACTTAACTTCATCATATCCTTCTCTCTATATGCAAATTGTTGTTCGTGAAACCTTTGAAAGCAAGTTACAGATGATGTCCCTTGCTTCTTTAATGTGTAATTTCTAAAAAGAAGATCATTCTCTTAGAATAACAGAGACACTAATCAAGCCAGGAAATTAACACTGATACACTTTCTGATAATATAAATCTTATTAAGATTTTGCCAATGCCTTTTTTTTTTTCCTGGTCCATGATCCATTCCAGGACCATACTTTGCATATAGTTGTCATGTCTTAGCATTCTTTAATCTCAAACAATTCCCCAGACTCTTAATCTTTTGTGACCTTGACATTTTTGGATCTGTTCCTGAAGTTGGATTTGTTTGGCGTGATGCTTCTTCATGATCAGAGTCAAATTTTGCATTTTTGGCAGGAACACCACACAAGTAATATTTTATCTTTCTTAATGCATTACATCAGGAGACCTGTTGTATCTATTTGTCTCATTCTTGGTGACACTTGTTAACACTGATCATTGGTTAATGGAGTGTCTTCCAGTTTCTCCCCTACAAAGTCATTATTTTTCCCTTTGCAATGAGTATCCTACTTACTTACCCATATGTGTTTGACATATATATTTGGCATGTATGTTTTTGACAACTTCAATATCTTTTCTGTTATAGTCTTGCCCGTTCATTGTAGAATTCATTGATGCTTCTTACCTGCAACAATTATTGTGATGATTGACAAATCGTTATTTTCCAATTAATCATTGCATTTGTATGTATTAGTTAGGATTCTACTCTGAGGAAAAAACTTCATCTTTTTATTTATTCATTTATTTATTTTAGTATTGACTCATAGGTTTATTTTTATCCTATGGGTTATACTTAGTTAGTGTCATTTTGTTGTGTTCAAATTGTCCCAGGTTTAGCCAGGGGGGCCCTTACGTGCTGGCTTTTGTATCTCCATTTGCTGCCCCTCTGTAACTTTTTTTTCCAGCCATTTGTTATTTCTGTCAACACAAGATAGTTCAGGCTCAGTTCATTTCCTGTCCCATCCCTGAAATCAGTCATTTCTCCAGGGAACTCTGGTTCTTTCGATTGGAGAGTGATATTTAGAAATCAGGATCTGGATGTCAAGTGTGATTATTGGGACTAGGGTATCATTGCTTCTCAGCCTGCCTGTGTATACAGCTGTGAAATAAATGTGTGTGCATTCACACTCCCCATCTATGTCTGCTTTCAGCTTGTGTATTAAAAACCACAAGTCCCCAGTGGTTCTCTCTATCGCTCTTAAGCCCTATACAGGCTCCTCTCCTTCTGCATGAAATAGCAATCAAACAGTTTCAGTAATCTTTAGTAATCATTGTGTTCAATAATGGACTTCCCTGGTGGCTCAGACGGTAAAGTGTCTGTCTACAATGCGGGAGACCCAGGTTCGATCCCTGGGTTGGGAAGATCCCCTGGAGAAGTGGCAATGGCAGTCCACTCCAGGACTATTGCCCGGAAAATCCCATGGACAGAGGAGCCTGGTAGTCTACAGCCCATGGGGTTGCAAAGAGTCAGACACAACTGTTACTTTTGAATGCATTATTTTTTTCCCCTATGGGAAAAATATATTTCTATGTATACTAAGTTTTTGTTTTTTTTTTTTTGCATGGGGATGGTCTTGATCCCTGTCTCCTGTACAAGTCACGAACCTACATCCATAGTTCATCAGGCACTCTATCTATCATATCTAGTCCCTTAAATCTATTTCTTACTTCCACTGTATAATCATAAGGGATTTGATTTAGGTCATACCTGAATGGTCTAGTGGTTTTCCCTACTTTCTTCAATTTAAGTCTGAATTTGGCAATAAGGAGCTCATGATCTGAGCCACAGTCAGCTCCCGGTCTTATTTTTGCTGACTGTATAGAGTTTCTCCATCTTTGGCTGCAAAGAATATAATGAATCTGATTTCGGTGTTGACCATCTGGTGATGTCCATGTGTAGAGTCTTCTCTTGTGTTGTTGGAAGAGGGTGTTTGCTTTGACCAGTGCGTTCTCTTGGCAAAACTCTATTAGCCTTTGACCTGCTTCATTCTGCATTCCAAAGCCAAATTTGCCTGTTACTCCAGGTGTTTCTTGACTTCCTACTTTTTCATTCCAGTCCCCCATAATGAAAAGGACATCTTTTGGGGGTGTTAGTTCTAAAAGGTCTTGTAGGTCTCCATAGAACCGTTCAACTTCAGCTTCTTCAGCATTACTGGTTGGGGCATAGACTTGGATTACTGTGATATTGAATGGTTTGCCTTGGAAACAAACAGAGATCGTTCTGTCGTTTTTGAGATTGCATCCAAGTACTGCATTTAGGACTCTTTTGTTGACCATGATGCAGATGGTGATTGCAGCCATGAAATTAGAAGACACTCCTTAGAAGGAAAGTTATGACCAACCTAAATAGCATATTGAAAAGCAGAGCCATTACTTTGCCAACAAAGGTCTGTCTAGTCAAGGCTATGGTTTTTCCAGTGGTCATGTATGGNATAGATGGGGAAACAGTGGAAACAGTGTCAGACTTTATTTTGGGGGGCTCCAAAATCACTGAAGATGGTGACTGCAGCCATGAAATTAAAAAACACTCACTCCTTCGAAGAAAAGTTATGACCAACCTAGATAGCATGTTAAAAAGCAGAGACATTACTTTGCCAACAAAGGTCTGTCTAGTCAAGGCTATGGTTTTTCCAGTGGTCATGTATGGATGTGAGAGTTGGACTGTGAAGAAGGCTGAGCGCCAAAGAATTGATGCTTTTGAACTGTGGTGTTGGAGAAGACTCTTGAGAGTCCCTTGGACTGTGATGAGATCCAACCAGTCCATTCTAAAGGAAATCAGTCCTGGGTGTTCATTGGAAGGACTGATGTTGAAGCTGAAACTCCAATACTTCAGCCACCTGATGCAAAGAGTTGACTCATTTGAAAAGACCCTGATGCTGGGAAAGATTGAGGGCAGGAGGAGAAGGGGGCAACAGAGGATGAGATGGTTGGATGGCATCACCAACTCAATGGACATGAGTCTGAGTAAACTCTGGGAGTTGGTGATGGACAGGGAGGCCTGGTGTGCTGCAGTCCATGGGATGGCAAAGAGTTGGGCACAACTGAGCAACTGAACTGAACTGAAATGTGATATTCATTAGAAATAAACACATGAGAGACCCATAGGTGTCAAGGCTCAAACAAATCTTTTCTGTTAGAGTTTTTGCAATATGTGAAAAAGACCATTATTGAAATTTCATTACTAAGAGCCATATTAAACTTTTTGATTAAATACCTGTTTATCAAATACATATTTGATAAAATATGTTGGAAGAATAAGTTTTATACACACTGAATCATATGGAGTTTTTAATCCATCATCTATTGCAGAGAAAATCGTTTTGCCACAACTGTCTGGGAAGTCAGAAGGAACCTGTGAGCCAAATAAAGTTCCTACAATCAGAGTCCAATTCTCCACCCACACAGTGTCACCTGCTTCTCTCCTTACACACTCATTCAGAAACCACACCTCCAAGAACTCAGCAAACCTCTGAGAAGCTGGCACCCCAAGATGGCTGCACTTCACAGGTAAAGACAGAGGAAACAGGAAAGGAGGCACTCTGGGGGCCAGCTGCCCATTGCACAGGATGGGATTAGCCTCCAAGGCCCTTTCAACCCCAAAGATGGAACAGGGCAAGCATCAGGGTGAGGGGTTGTTGGTACGAAGATGTTGGCCATTGACTCTATGATTTCAACACTGTACTCCCAACCACTAAAGCTGACCAGTAAATGTATTCCAAATAAATATAGCAGATTCCAAAGAGTTGTGATGGGTAAAAATCTTTCTTACCACATATATGTGTATACCTTCTGAAGAGAATAAATGCATTTTTTAAAAAGACCAAATAGATCATTATAAAAGTTGATCACAAAGTCCTCCATAAAGTTCCCAAAGAAGAAGTTACAAGATCACAATTCAATAAAACTTTGATATTAAAAGTGCTCATTTAAACAAAAAAGGGTTTGTAGGTATGATATTCTACAAAAACCTCAAGTCAGAAGGATAAAATAAAGGACTATTTGTAAAATAAAATACAGCACTATTCATGCAACAAAATTGGAACTGCGCTGTGCTGTGCTTAGTCGCTTCAGTCATGTCCAACTCTTTGCAACTCCATGGACTGTAGCCCAACAGGCTCTTCTGTCCATGGGGATTCTCCAGGCAAGAATACTAGAGTGGGTTGCCATGCCCTCCTCCAGGGGATCTTCCTGACCCAGGAATCAAACTGGGGTCTCCTACCTTGCAGGCAGATTCTTTACCAACTGAGCTATCAGGGAAGCCCAAAATTGAGACTAGTATATATTAAATCACAATTTCATAGTTTGTTTAAAAAAAAAAAAAAA
>SJYT01054113.1:122388-133026 GCA_006410635.1 Cephalophus harveyi
ACCACAATGAGGTACCATTTCACACCAGTCAGAATGGCTGCGATCCAAAAGTCTACAAGCAATAAATGCTGGAGAGGGTGTGGAGAAAAGGGAACCCTCTTACACTGTTGGTGGGAATGCAAACTAGTACAGCCACTATGGAGAACAGTGTGGAGCTTCCTTAAAAAACTGGAAATAGAACTGCCTTATGACCCAGCAATCCCACTGCTGGGCATACACACCGAGGAAACCAGAATTGAAAGAGACACATTGTACCCCAATGTTCATTGCAGCACTGTTTATAATAGCCAGGACATGGAAACAACCTAGATGTCCATCAGCAGATGAATGGATAAGAAAGCAGTGGTACATATACACAATGGAGTATTACTCAGCCATTAAAAAGAAAACATTTGAATCAGTTCTAATGAGGTGGATGAAACTGGAGCCTATTATACAGTGTGAAGTAAGCCAGAAAGAAAAACACCAATACAGTATACTAACACATATATATGGAATTTAGAAAGATGGAAATGATAACCCTGTATGCAAGACAGCAAAAGAGACAAGATGTAGGACTCTGTGGGAGAGGGAGAGGGTGGGATGATTTGGGAGAATGGCATTGAAACATGTATACTATCAGGTAAGAAACGAAGCCCCAGTCTATGTTTGATACAGGATACAGGATGCCTGGGGCTGGTGCATGGGGAAGATCCAGAGAGATGATATGGGGTGGGAGGTGGGAGTGGGGTTCAGGATTGGGAACTCATGTACACCAGTGGCGGATTCACGTCAATGTATGGCAAAACCAATACAGTATTGTAAAGCAAAATAAAGTAAAAATAAACATTAAAAAAAAAAAAGAAGTGCGTGTGGCCGAGCCTCCCCACACCCCACATAACGCAGGAGCAGTAGAAAACTGCCAGGATCTCTAGGCGGCCAGGCTCCAGATGCTTCAGGAGGGTCTCTGAGTCTCAGAGGAGCATGGGAAGAGCCAGAGAGCTGGAGGAACTTAGCGGCAACCTGCCTGCACCAGCTGAGGACTCGACAGGACTGGGGATGACTAGGTTATCGATGTGCCTGGACCACCAAGGATCAGAGGGCAGTGTGGAGGGATGCCAGGATGGACAGAGGACCTAACTAGGACCAGGTGGGCTCTTCTGCTCAAAACAAGCCAATGGGCCCAAAATGAAGTCGTTTATGCCAAGGCCCAGTCACCAAACCGAGACTTAATTAGCTTTTGTGGCGGGGATGGTTTGGTCGCTAAGTCATGTCCGACTCTTGCGACCCCATGGTCTGTAGCCTGCTGCTCTCCCAGAAATGCAATCTGGTACCGGTCAGTCAGGACTCACCTGATCAGCACTAGTGAGGTCGTCTGCCTGATGACCCCCGCCATCCCTTATTGAAAGGTGCCCTGGAGGTAACTAATCTGCTTCCCGCCCCCCCCAACTGTAACTTCCTTGTGCCTGTTCCCTCCTTCCTATAAAAGTCTTTCATTTTGTTCAGTTCCTTGGAGCGCCTCTCTGTTAGATTAGATGCTGACCAATTTGAACCAATTTTTGCTCAAGTGAACTCTTAACACTTTTACTAAGCCTTGGTTTATCTTTTAACATTCTCTACTCTGAGGTCACAGTTCTATGATATCCCCAGAAGAAGCAGAGATTTTGAAATTAAGTTAGAGGATATGAAATTTCAGTTTCTCAAATACATGAATTAATGGGCTGAAATCCATATTCACTCAACTGCTGAGGACATGAGAATGCAAATATACATACAGATATGAAAATATACACTTGGCATGGAATATGTATATTGCCTGCCAAGTTTGTGGTGTTTTTTTTTTTTTTTGGCAGTGCTGCATGGCTTGAAGAATCTTTGTTTCTTGACCAGAGCTTGAACTCAGACCACAGCAGTGAAAGCACCAAGTTCTAACCATTGGACTGCCAGGGAATTACCCAAGGCATCTTTTTCCTTGCTGTATTTTCTCTGGAATTAAGGTTATCTAAGCTCTGAATGTGTCATCAGCCTTGCACAGACCAAATCCTGGATGTGCTCAGTAAATAGTATTCTGCTGTAATTGAGAAAATTGATTATAGCTAAGAAACTGCTATGAAGACGTGTAGAGTCAGGAGTGCAAAGGACAGGGAATCTGACCTAGTTCAGAAGACTGGGACAGCTTTCCTGAGAAAGGGGATTTTAACATTTCCCAAGTGAGAGAGTCTCACCGTAAGCCTGTGGAGCAGGCTTTTTCACACCTATTTTGCAGGTGAGGAAACAGGGGACAATGTTTACCTCAGGGGAGGTCAGGCACTGCCTTATCTATAATTGCTTGCTTTTCACAGGGACAATGCTTTTGTGCATTACTTGTGTAACTAAAAACCTGTTTTTATATAAGCTTAAGGAAATCATGCCTGATCATCTAGTAAATGTTGCCAGTACTAGGATTTCAACTCAGGTCTGTCAACTCCAAAGTTCATAACCAATATGCTCTAGAAAACATCCACACTTCCAGGAATAAGGCAATGGGCATGGAAATCATCACAAAAAGAATACAGAATGAACTATTTTAATCAGGGGTTAGAGGCTCAGTGCACTGGGTGTGTAGAACAGGTCACCACGTATCCTTTAGCACCGAGGACTTGAGAGACTGATCCATGACAAGTGCCCAGTGCTGTCCTCCTGGGAATTCGTGTTCTGTTTCACAGTCAGAACTGTGACAGTCCCCCAGCTACAGGGACTCACTCCTGTGTGCTGTTCTGAAAGATGAAGGGAAGATACAGAACTTAAATATGAATAAGTACCAAAGGTGGGACCTGGATCTTTGGCCTCTACTGGTGGAAATCTCTCTCTGCAGTTAACACACACACACACACACATCACTGCCACTAACACTTTTTTATCCAGCTCTTACAGGCAGAAAATCTCTGATAATCTGGTAAGAAAGGGTGATAGGCCTTATTTTATCATAAGGTAAGCATCAACGTTTTACTGCCTTGGAACTTGGAAGTATATGTCAGGATTCTTTGTTGTAAGCAAAAATAAGACAAGACAAAAAACCTAATTAGGCATAAAAGGAATGCATGTATTAGAGGCCTATTGGGTAGCTCTTTTAAGCTCTACAGGGCCCAGAAGTTGGAAACTCTATTTCAAATCTTGCTGCCGAACTTCCCCACGCATTGGCCATCACCACCCACCCCAGGGGAACAGGTACTCAGTTGCCAACACTCCAAACCCCAAGCACACAGTGCTGCTTCCAGATCCTTCAGCACTGCTGCCCCAGAATGGACCACAGCTGCTACCCCCATCCCCCATCCCCCCTTCCCCACCCCACCCCAGTGACTCCTGATTCACACTGGTCAGCGCGCAAGTACGTCTGACCAGCAGGTGCCCTGGTATGTACCCATGTCCTCACTACGGGGACTCTGAAACATATTTAATTTTCATTTACAAAGTGGGAAGTGGACTTTATCTTATAAAGTAGGGGGTCTTCAAGGGGTTTGAGTGCCTAGAAATCAAACAGTGACAAACATCTACCAGTGAGTACCGTGGCAGAATCGAGGAGAACCCAAAATGTCTTTTTCCATCCTCGTTTTCTTTTTTGAAACAAGGGACCGAAAAAAAAAAAAAAAAAATTTTAAAAAGTCAATAATAGATGTGATAAATCCATTCTGGAACTCTTTAACACCTTCATTTTCAGCCAAAAGTGAGTGAGTATTCTACCTGAAGAAAACGAGCCTTCACAGAGGTTAAAGGTAGTGCTGCAAACTGGTGTAGCATAAAATAGACGCCTAGCTGGCTTTTGGCCACAGGGACACAATAATGTGCCCTTTCAGCACCAAAGCTGCTGCTCCTGCAGAACCTCCTCAGTGACCCTCCCTCTCCTCCGCAGCCCTGCCACCGCGCTGCGCTGGCCCATCTCTCAGGAATAACACGTGCACGACAAGTGCAACGACGTCATTATTTAGCATCGTGAAACACACTGCTTTGGTCACTGAAATCCGCCTCAATACTATAATCCTGGACTATGAAAATAACTATGTGAAATAGGTCTTAACTATAGAATCGCAGGGGTGAGAGGAAAAAAAAAAAAAAAACAGCGATGCAGCCTGCTCTCTAAAGATGTCACCTAGTGCTTCAATAAAAGTGTTGCCATTGGATTTTTCTACAAAATTATCATGAAAAGTGAAAGTGTTAGTCGTTCAGTCCTGTCCCATTCTTTGCCAACCCCATGGACTGTAGCCCTCCAGGCTCCTCTCTCCATGGGATTTCCCAGGCAGGAATTCTGGAGTGGCTTGCCATTTCCTTCTCCAGGAGATCTTTCAGACCCAGGAATCAAACCGGGTCTCCTGTATTGTGGGCAGATCCAAAATTATCACATCAGTTTTTAATTACAGTGGGTTGTAGCGACACCTACTGGCTAACAGGCATATTTAGAAATCCCCAATTTGATCAGTTAAGTTCAATTTTTCATTCCTTTTTTTCCGTCAATGCAGACATGATGTTTCCCTTTAAGGATTCCAGCACATTTAAAGAAGAAGGTAAATATACGAAAGATAGAAATGCTCAGGAGAGCTGTAATTAAGAAAGGCCACCTTTTTAAAAATTCTACTTTAAAGTTTTTGATACCAGCTATTGATCACAGCTTAAAAAGAGTCTATAAAATTATGCAAATTCAAAATAAATGCATGCACTTTAATCAGTAAATAGCCCAAAAATATCAGAAAATGAGGCAGAATTGTTTACCATAAAATTACTGGGATACAAGTCACAGATTTACAGACCTGAGTGTGCTGCTAATTAGCTATTATGACCTTCAGCAAACTGTGTGATTTCTCTCTGCCACAATTCCATAGGTGGTAATATAAGGAAGGTTAGAATTTAGATGACTTTTGAGAGTCACCAAATTACTACAAATTACTGTCAGTCACATGGTCTTCCTTTTCTTGACCTCTGTTCCTAACACTACAGAATATCTGGGTGCTCTATTCCAACTCGGAATCAAAGGCTTAATATATGTCAGTATTTCTGGTACAGGAATTTTCTTTTAGGTCATAAAATTTAGGTTCTTAAAATTAAATTCATTTATGGTCACAAACTTGGATAAATGTTTCATTTCTCTAACTGTTGAATGAAGTGATATTAGCTTTGATGTTTCCTCCATTTACTTCACTAAAATGAAGAAAGAACTATTAGCATCCTTTACTTAGTATTTTTCACTGGTTCCATGAGATTCTTAATTCTGGTTGACTCCATCAAGTCTTCTCACAGTCTTCCACTTTCTACATCTGAAAGCCCTAGTCCTGGAAAGTGAAAGTGAAATCGCTCAGCCGTGTAAGACTCTTCGCAACCCCCTGGACTGAAGCCTACCAGGCTTTTCTGTCCTTGGGATTTTCCAGGCAAGAGTACCGGAGTGGGTTGTCATTTCCTGTGCCAGGGGATCTTCCTGACCCAGGAATCAAACCCAGGTCTCCCACATTGAGGGCAGACACTTTACCCTCTGAGCCACCAGGGAAGCCCTCACATTAGGCCTCCCCAACCACTTTCCTTATCTTCACTTTCTAATTATTTTAATTTTTATTTTCTTTTAGAAAATTTACTATTAACTATTTCAAGCATAGAGAAACTATAAGTAATAATATGTCAGAGACTTTTGGCTCCACCACTTCTGGGGGGATTGGTAAATTTTAACATTTTGTCTTACTTGATTTACTAAAAACAGAACACTGCACTGTTGAGACCCTGTGTTGCTGCTGCTGCTAAGTCGCTTCAGTCGAGTCCGACTCTGTGCGACTCCATAGATGGCAGCCCACCAGGCTCCTCCGTCCCTGGGATTCTCCAGGCAAGAATACTGGAGTGGGCTGCCATTTCCTTCTCCAGTAAATGAAAGTGAAAAGGGAAAGTGAAGTCGCTCAGTCGTGCCTGACTCTCAGCGACCCCATGGACTGCAGCCTGCCAGGCTCCTTCATCCATGGGATTTTTCAGGCAAGAGACCCTGTGTATCTGTTCCCTATCCCCACACCTTCACTATCTAGATTTTCAGTTTATAATCTACATGCATATCTTTACATTTTATTAGTATAATTATAAATAATATGTGTATTAGTTTGCATGATTTTAGATATTATGTAAATTTTATGTACAAGTATATATCATTTTGTAACCTATGGAAAAGTTGTTCATTTTAACAGTGAAATTTTTCAATCTTTTCTCTTAAGGTTTATAACCCTTAGATTTTAAGGATCTTTCTCTATCACAAGGTCATAAAAATAGTCCCCATTGATTTTGCTTTAATTAGAGATTTAATGTTTATGTCTTAACCCATATTTTTGTGTATAATGTGAGGTTAGGGGTCTAAATTTATGAGTTTTTTCCCATGAGGATAATCAATTTTACCAGTACTACCTATTGAGTAGACTATATTTGCTGCTGATTTCCTCCCCTGTCATTTTATTTACTATATGAGTGGGAATATTCTGTCCTGGTTCTTCTTTCTATTTGCACAGATACTGCATTCTCTAAAACTTAACCCATATTTTTGTGTATAATGTGAGGTTAGGGGTCTAAATTTATGAGTTTTTTCCCATGAGGATAATCAATTTTACCAGTACTACCTATTGAGTAGACTATATTTGCTGCTGATTTCCTCCCCTGTCATTTTATTTACTATATGAGTGGGAATATTCTGTCCTGGTTCTTCTTTCTATTTGCACAGATACTGCATTCTCTAAATTTCTTTAACTTTAGAGTAAATCTAGGTATCTGTTCTCTCCACCTTTTTGGAAAGCACAATCACTATTTTTGAGCCTTCCTTTTACATTTGAATTTGTGGCAAGAACTTGTTAAATTCAAAGGAAAAAGCTGTAGTGTAACTTTGTTTGGAATTATATGGTATGTACAGGCAAATGAGGGCAGTTTATATATATATAAAACATATATGTATGTTTATAGCACTTTCCTCTGAATACAACATAGCTTCTTATTTGTGTAAGTCCTCTATTTGTTTTGCAAAATATATTAAATTTTCTCTAGAAATTCTTTCCTATTTCTTGTTAAACTTATTCTTAGGTTCTATATAACTGTTGCCACTATTATAAATGTTGTGCTTAAAGACCACTGTCATACCTGTCTCTTATACACATCTTTGAGTTTTTCTCATTGTTTACACCAAACAAAAGCAGTTTACTTTTACATGTCAATTTTACATTTCAACAATCTTATTAACATTTCTTTACTGTTAAATAAATTCCCTGTATCATTCTTTGAATTTTCTAAATAGATAATCCTACCATATGATAAAAAAAAAATAATTCTCTCTTCATTGTTAATAATTATGTTTAATTTCTGCACTAGATATGGCCTCTAGCAAAATATTGAATAGAAAAAGTGATAGTAACATTTTATGACCATACGTCAAGCATTTTACTATGATATTTGCTGTAGCTTTTGGTAGAAATTTTTCTCACGATTAAGAAAATTCTCTATTACTAGTTCTTTAGGAATTTTTATTGCACATGAGCATTGCATATTTTTATCAAATGATTTTGCTAAATTTACTAAGGTGATCATAGGGCTTTTATCTATTAATGCTGTAAAATATGCTAATAAACTTCATAGTTATAAAAACTCCTTGCATTCTGAAACAAACTCAGTTTAATCCTAAGGTATTATTTTACTCAATGTTAGATTAGATTTGCTGATATCTTAGGAATTCTGCTTATAATTTCATAAGAAAGATGAGTCTACAATTTTCCTTTCTCATGTTGTCATTCTTGGGCTTCAATATAGAGGTTTTACTAGTCTTCTAAAACGTGCTTACAAGGGTACAAATTCTCTACTCTCTGAAAAAGTTTAAGCATTGAGATTACCTGTTAATGACATATTTGGTAAAATTTACCTGTAAAATTATCTGGGGCTGGATATGTATGTTTGTTAGCATAAGTGAAGAGGGGAGGGGACTGGGTTCTGAAGATTTTTGACCTTTCCATCTAATTCCCTTAATATAGATTTATTCAAATGTTTTATTTATTTTCCAGTCAGCTCAAATAAGGTACAAATCTGACCATTTACTTCCTGCCTTGATAGTACTCGCCTATGATTAAGCCTAACATGTGCCGATCTGTGGGTCTGTAACCATGATCTTCATCCATCTTAATGTTGTTATAGGACAGATCTCTTTTTTCTATCACTTTTGCCAGACAGACTTCCTTACTAACTGTATACAGAAACTGACACATTTATTTCTTAATTCTATGTTCCCTTTCCATCAAATTGGAATTACAGTTTTTAAATTTTATTGTTACTTGCTACAGGCCAACATTCCTGATGAATATAGATCTCAATAAAACTAGCAGGCCAAATTCAGCAGGACATTACAAGAATCACTGTGATGAAACAGGATTTATCTCCAGGATGCAGGGATGTGTCAGTTATTATTAATCCTGACAATATCTCAACTTCCCTCAGGAAACTAGCCTTTGTAATGTGAAGTAACTTGTTTGTAATCTTGCAGCTAGTATGATGACTCAACTAAGAGAAAAGATCTATCTCGTTCTGACACCAAAGTTGGTAACCTTTCTTCTTAAGAACTTCCACATGTCATTCACGGATTATAGTCAAAGAGCACTACTGCTTATTTTGAGCATTTATTTGTTAACTCTTTAACCCAGTTTTACCCAAATAAATCTCATGTTGTGCTCAGTCACATCAGAATCTGCAACCCCAAGGACTATAGCCTTCCAGGCTTCTCTGTCCATGGGACTGTCCCAGCAAGAATACTGGAGTGGGTTGCCATTTCCTCCTCCAGGGGATCTTCGCCACCCAGGTATGGACCTTGTGTCTCCTGCATCTCCTGCATTCCAGGAGGATTCTTTACTGATGAGTCACAGGTGAAGCTCCAAACTCTTGCTAATTTTCTCTTTATTCACTGTAGTCACTTCCATCAGCTTGTATACCCAGGGCTTATTTTTCTTTAATCCGTAAACATAAACTGTTGCAAATAGGGATTAAAGTCAAAGAATATACAAAATACAGTCAATGGTACAGACTATCCTATTTATCTATGTGAATAAATATGACATCCTAGGATCGTGCCTGATTTTTCAAAATAAAGTCAGAGTGATTTGGAAATATTTTATCTAAGTACTTCATGAAGTACCTCATAAAGAAAGTGAAAGTTGCTCAGTTGTGCCTGACTCTTTGCAACCCTGTATAATCCATGGACTTCTCCAGGCCAGAATACTGGAGTGGGTACTGTTTCCTTCTCCAGGAAATCTTTCCAACCCAGGGGTTGAACCCAGATCTCCCACATTGCAAGCGGATTCTTTACCAGCTGAGCCACTGGAAAAGCCCAAGAATACTGGAGTGGGTAGCCTATTCCTTCTCTAGGGGATCTTCCCAAAGCAGAAATCAACCCGGGGTCTCCGGCATTACAGGCAGATTCTTTACCAGCTGAGCGACCAGGGTGACACTTAGGTCATAAATAAAACATTATAAATATAATTCCTAGAAATTATTGAAACTTCAGCCCTTAGCAACTATGTCTACTTAAAAAAAATTGTTTTATTTAGTGTAAAAATAGAGAAAAACTGAATTTAAGATCTAAAAATTCAAAACCATAATTCTTTCAAGGAGCTATTATGTCAGTCAACAAATTCAAGTGTGCAAAAATTTTCTTTTCAAAGTAAACTTACTGCTTATCAATAAGTTTAGACTTACTATGAAATGAATGAGATTTATTACCATAATGTGACTCAGACCATGTGGTCCCATGAAAACTGTGACATACTTACTCTTTTCCATGGCACTAACCAAGGAAAAGAGCATGTGGCTATCATCTTTAACTGTCTATCCCTTCCAAGGTCGGCCTGGGGAAGGAAGGTGCAGCTCCTGTACAGTAACTACCTCTCATCTCCGCAAAATAGAAGGTTCCTACTGCTACTCAGACTTTTCCTTTGTGGTACTGAGAATCTTCATTAAAGCCAGGGACAGAAGTAGTAGAGTTTCTACTTCTCAAATTCTATATTTGATAACTGATTTAAGCATTTGCATTGTACTTTCTTGTTGCTGTTCTTCCTGTGTTGTGTCATCCTTCTCTGAAGCAAAGACAGTTGCAAATCTGATGCTTGGGACAGGCTGGGGCGGCAGAGTACAGAGGCTAAAGAAATTTCTAAACAAATGAGGCAATCTGCAACTTTATCTGCAGCGACAAGTCTTGGAAGCCCAAAACAGTTGGCTTTAAACATGGGTAAAGATATTAGTTTGAATCACATAAAATTATTAAATAAACTAGGATTCAGTTCAGTTCAGTCGCTCAGTCGTGACCGACTTTTTGCGACCCCATGAATCGCAACACACCAGGCCTCCCTGTCCATCACCAACTCCTGGAGTTCACTCAGACTCACGTCCATCGAGTCCGTGATGCCATCCAGCCATCTCATCCTCAGTCGTCCCCTTCTCCTCCCGCCTCCAATGCCTCCCAGCAACAGAGTCTTTTCCAATGAGTCAACTCTTCGCATAAGGTGGCCAAAGTACTGGAGTTTCAGCTTTAGCATCATTTCTTCCAAAGAAATCCAGGGCTGATCTCCTTCAGAATGGACTGGTTGGATCTCCTTGCAGTCCAAGGGACTCTCAAGAGTCTTCTCCAACACCACAGTTCAAAAG
>SJYT01054113.1:133204-144132 GCA_006410635.1 Cephalophus harveyi
TGGCATTGCCTTTCTTTGGGATAGGTTTGAAAACTGACCTTTTCCAGTCCTGTGACCACTGCTGAGTTTTCCAAATTTGCTGGCATATTGAGTGCAGCACTTTCACAACATCATCTTTCAGGATTTGAAATAGCTCCACTAATTATTATTAGGTATTACCTATTGAATTCTGTCCCCTAAATATTCATAGGTTGAAATCTTAATCCCCAGTACCACAGAATGTGATCTAATTTGGAAACAGTGTGGCTGCAGGTGCAATTAGTTAAGACGAAATCACACTGGAATAGGGGGAACCTGGACACAGACAGACATGCCCTCCAGGGAACACCCTGGGAGGATGAGGGCAGAGACGGGCGATGCTTCCGGTAGCCAAAGGATGGCAAAGATTTCCAGCAAACCTCCAGAAGCTGGGAGAGGGTTGTGGGACTGATCCTCCCCTGAAGCCCTGGGAAGGAACCAACTCTGCTGACATCTTGATCTTGGATTGCAGCCTCTGGAGCTGCGAGACAATAAATTTTTGTCTTTAAGCCATCCAGTTTGTGGTATTTTGTTACAGCAGCTCTGGCAAATGAATACATTAGACAAAATGCTCCTATCTAAAGAAATGACCAAGAAACCTACAATAAATTTGCTTTCTTTTTAAAAAGACATCCACTTTCCTTAAAACACAGTGAGATATGACAAAGAATAGCCTTCCCAAGTATTGATCACAGCTAGAGAGAACAGTGGCCGTGATCTTTGTAGACAGCCCACCCGTGGTGATAAAACACCGACAGCCTGGGAATTTCTGGTGCCTGCCAAGCAGGCTTTCTGCATGCACACATACAGCCAGCATAAGTTCAATATGGTGTGCATCATGCCTCCTTCTGACTCAGAAAAACACCTGAGCCAATAGGCCCAACATTTAAACTCAAGATCAACTACAACTCAGGATGGACTCAAAATGATCTGAAAAAGTATTTCTTTGCTCATTGAAAAACCAACAGAGGGATTATCGATCAACATTTTCATCTCTCAGGTGATATGTCTTGGCATCTAATTTATTTGTTTCATTTCTTCATCTCTACATGAATAGCTTCTGCTCTTTCTTAGTTCAGTAGCTATGGTTCCTATGCAGAATATAACCTTTAATGTTATGATTTGCTTCTGAAAGAATAGTGCTTTAATTTTGCCTTCCTTCATTGTCAGGAAACTAACAGATCTCTTTTTTTTTTACTCTTAAAAAAAATACATATACATTCCTCATAGTCATGACCTCACAAAATTCAATAAAGGATATTTTATTATGAAATGCTCAGAAAAGATGAATCTATAGAGACAGAAAGTAGACTAGTGGTTGCCAGAGGCTGGGGAGAGGATGCAGTGGGCACACAATCTTTGGGTTGTGAAATTAGACTGTGGTTTCAAAATGAGTGAATTTTATGGTATATGAATTATTACTCAATAAAGCTGATAAAAATGTTTAATAAATATGTCTCCATGTGATTTGTATTTTCATAGCCATCAACACAGAGTTGTAGACATATAGAATGGTAAAGTGTAGGGTTGTTTAAAAAAAAAGAAAAAACTGTTGGCATAGTACAGCTAATTAACATCTTTACTATCCCATTTCCTTCGACAAGCAAAAGTACCTCTGGTCATCCTCACCACAGAAATATTCCTAGTGTTGGGTTATGCGTGTTCCTTTATGAGTTTTGCAATCTCCATTAAAGGAAAAGCTAGTTGATTCCACGCCAGGACTGGCTACTTAACATTTAGACAGCATCCACTCCTACGTTCAAGATACTACCAATTGAGAAAGGATTATTTACCATGACAAATTTTAAACGGAGAATAAAACATAATTTAACTTGAAAAATGTTTCTGTGCCAGAATCGTAAGTGCCTTGCCAGAGGGAAATCAGGCTTCCCTTTAAAGTGGTTTTAATTATTCAGTCTCTGACGTGGTTTCAATGTAATCCAACCCAAATGCTGCCTGACTCTTCTGTGCCAGCTCGGAAGGGCAGTGTGACAGTGCACTGCGCTGTTTAGGAAGAATCCTTTTCCCTTCCCGACCGTGTGGGTTCCATACTCAAGCATCCTGAATCCCCATGAAGACTGAGTCAGTGAACTGGAGAGCTTACGTTAACGGAGCTTCCTGTGTATCTTAAACCCTCTTTCAAGGGTCAGATCAACACAGTCTACAACCCCAGGTTCCTGGGCTGCCAAGTCACTCATCCAGGAAGTCTTCACGATTTCCCCAGAAAGACACAGTCCCACAGTATCTTTTCAATATTTTCTTGCATAATTATTTTGTTTTTAAATTGACTTACAAAGTTATATTAGTTTCAGGCATACAACACAGTGATTTGATATTTTTATACAACTGATCACCACTATGAGTCTAGTAAACATCTGTCACCATGCAAAGCTAATATTACTGACTATATTACTGTGCTATATGTTATACCCCTGTGACTCTTTATTTTATGACTGGAAGTTTGTACCTCTTAATCTCCTCCCCCCATTTCTCCTACTCACCTCCCATTTCCTCTGGCACCCATAAATTTCTTCTTTGTATCAATGTGTCTGTTTCTGTTATGTTTGTTTGTTTGTGTTTTAAATTCCTCATTGAAGTGGAATCATGCAGCATTTTTCTTTGTCTGATTTATTTCACTTGGCATAATACCCTCTAGGTCCATCCATATTGTCACAAATGGCAAGATTTGTATTCCATTGTATGTACATGCATATATACCACATCTTCTTTAACCATGGACATGTTGGTTGCTTCCATATCGCAGGTACTATTGTAATAATGCTGCAATGAAATGTGTTTTCTCTAGTCCTCTATTCTCTCGGTGCTCATTTCTGCCAAAAAAGCCTTCAGTTCAGTTCAGTTCAGTTGCTCAGTCATGTCTGACTCTTTGCGACCCCATGAATCGCAGCACGCCAGGCCTCCCTGTTGATCACCATCTCCCGGAGTTCACTCAGACCCACGTCCATCGAGTCTGTGATGCCATCCAGCCATCTCATCCTCGGTCGTCCCCTTCTCCTACTGCCCCCAATCCCTCCCAGCATCAGAGTCATTTCCAATGAGTCAACTCTTCGCATGAGGTGGCCAAAGTATTGGAGTTTCAGCTTTAGCATCATTCCTTCCAAAGAAATCCCAGGGTTGATCTTCAGAATGGACTGGTTGGATCTCCTTGCAGTCCAAGAAAAAAAAACAGAGGGTTAAAGAGCAACTCTACTGGGCACCAAAAACATACCCGTGCTGTTAGAAGGTATTGCTACAACAGCTGGTAATGTGGAGACAGACACCGTCCATGCCTCCATGATAATTTCTTGGGATTAACTGCTTCAAAACAGCTGGAAAGCTTTCAAAATGAGGGATGTCGCATCTTCCCCTATCTTTGTCAGACCTTGATGTTGAGGTTGGGCCGCAGAGCCCCTCCCTGGTGATTCTGGCCTCAGTGCCATGAACAGGGGCACCAAGCTGTCACCATCACATAACAGTATGGTCAGCACCCTGTAGACTTGGGAGGAGGGAGCACGAGAAAGCCACGCAAGCTTGTAGCTCAGAGTGCTTCCTGGAAGAGGTGACATCTCAGCTGTAAACTGGAGGACAAGGACAGGTTGGGTGAGTAGAGAGCAGAGAGAAACTTGTGCCAGGCAGAAGAAGCTTTTTATATCATAAATTTATGTTTCCTTCCTCCTGCATCATAACCATCCCTCTCCTAGGATGCCGTGTATGTGAAAGTGTTTGGAAAGGTAGAAAGCCCTCTACGAATGTAAAGCGTTATTATTTTATGGATTCTGTTTGAGGGAACCTAGGTTGATTGATGGGTGAGGCGATGAATATTTGATGGGCAAAGAATGAGCTGTGCGGCAGAGAACGTCTCTGAGAAGGAACTTGAGCGGAATCACAGCATACCTCTCCCTCAGTCATGGGGCCCAGGATGTTGTGGTTAATTATTGAATAGGAAAATAATAGTTAATCTGAAAATCTCTCTCTAGGACGTATGCCTCTTTCACTGGCTTGGATTAAAGCTCCAAAAGGGCAGGTTCCAAAAGCCCTGGCCTGTTTTTTCTTGGACCTCCAGTGCCTGGAGCATGTTTGACCAGTGCATGTGCTCCGCGCACACCGCTGTTGGGAGGGGTAATTGAAGTGGAAAGTTAATGAGACGCATGTTATCTTGAAACAACATGTTGTTTTGTCCTGAATTTTAATTGTTGAGATTAAACTACACATAAACTACCCTGGCTGTAGTTTGCTGTCATTTTGGACTATTTTTTTCCTAATGCAATGGACACATAAATACTTTGTATTACCCCCCACCAAAAAAAACGATGTATTTCAAATTCTATAATGCAGGCCATAAAATTCCTCTATTTATCTATCTCTCCCCAGAAGTTACCACTGTCAGAAGACTGCCCTGCCTCCTGTATCCTTCTAGACTCTATTCTGTTCCTTAACATCTTTTCATGTACAACATACAGAATTTAAGAAATATCCTGACAGGATCACACTATTCATACTGTTCTGTTTCCATTTTTGCCCAAAGGGTAAGTTTTGGAGCTGTGTCCTTGGGAGGGAATTTTTAAGGCTACACATTCATTTCAGTGACTTCAGAGGATTTCCTGTATGAAAGTACCATCACTTATTTAGTGACACCTCTGTTTTAGTAATTTACTTACAGTGTTTGCATCAACATCCTTGGACATATATTTCATGCACATTAATGTATTTATGTGGCATAGATTCTTAGAACTTCTGAATTCTTTTTTTAAGAATAGCATTTCTATTATTCAGTTGTTTTCCTGAGCTTTTTGGTCTCTTTTTACTAAAAGTCAGGTATAGAGTAGATTGGTTTCTATGATGCAGTTTTAGTTGGCACCACCTCATTTGAAAAAAAAAAATTTTTTTTTTTTTAAATTTGTCTGTGCTGGGTCCTTTTTGAGTCATGTGGATGCTTAGTTGCAGCATGTAGGATCTAGTTCACTGACCAGGAATCAAACCTGGGCCCCCTGCACTGGGAACATGGAATCTGAACCACTAGACCAGGGAGGCCCCTTATTTGAAAATTTAATTGTGAAATATAAATATACTGTGAATAAACAGTTGGTTTCTAAACTGAAGAATGAAATAGTTTGGAGGATTGAATAGTTTGTGCCCTTTACACCAGGGAACACCATTGACCCAAGGGTATGCTGCCCCAGCATGCACATGGGGTTCTCATCGCTCTCCAGTTCTTCACAGAATAATTAGGGCAATAGTGCCCTGCCCTTGAATAGTGCACAACCCACACAACCGCATGGGACCACCTTCATGTCCAGAGTTCTCCATGGGGTCACTGTTGTTATTCCCCTCTTCTCAAGATCTACAGTTCACCATTGGGTACTTTGGATGAAGAGACAGGGATCAGTTAAACTGTACTGTTGAGAAAAATTTGCAAAGATAGACGTCCCTTTCATGAAAGCAGACAACATTTTAAGCATGACCTGTTGATAAATGTTTTGTGGACTGAACAAATGAATGAAACATAACTAAACTCGTGACTCCTCAGCCCCTTTTCTACATCAACAAATGCCTCTCAGAGTGTGGGCCGGAACTTGCCACTGTAAGCATGTTGACATGACTGTGCTGGTTTAACTGGTACATTCGTCAAGGTAACAAGCTCTAACCTGGTGTTTAGTGTCGGAAGGCGCCTGTTGGGTAGAAGCCCACAACACAGGAGCCTTCCAGGAGCCTTCCAGGAGTTTTACTCCTGGAGTAAAACTAAAAAGTGAAGAGTTGCTGTACAAGTGATTTTTGCAAGATACAAGGTCTTCCCAGATCAATATCCACCAAACAACAAAGGCAATTGATAAGTCATGATGAGCCAGCCAGTCACATTGACAAATGTGACCAGCAAGTCCTTCACATTTTACATCATGTAAGGAAGAGAGCAAAGAAGAGAGGTTTCTTTTACTTTGCCGGCTTAAATCAGAGTATGGAGTTTTGACTGCCCAACTATTTTAGTTAAGATTATCTATCTTTAGAAAAAAAAGAACATTCATCCATACTGAGTATTCCTGCCATGTGCATGTGTATGCTTATTCATTCATTCAACTCATATTTATAGGGAGGCTGTTATGTAGCTGCCATATGCTAAGCCTTAGTATATACTTTCATGTCTGCATAGCAAAATGTACCTATAAGTACCCTTGTGTAAAGTATTTTCCCTCACATAAATCTGTCTTTACTGTTAAACCGTAGAACTCAATTACCTGATCAGATGATTAGAGACTCAAAGTCGTGAACAGTTTGATGCCAGAGTTGGGCACTTTTAGCCAATTTTTACCCAACTTTTAGTTGGGTCTTTTCTTGGTGGTGGTGGTGGTTTAGTTACTAAGTCATGCATGACTCTTGCAACTCGATGGACTGTAGCCTGCCAGATCTTTCTGTCCAGGAACTTTCCTAGGCACAAATACTGGAGTGGGTTGCGTTTGCCTTCTCCAGGGGATCTTCGTGACCCAGTGATCAAACCTGGGTCTCCTGCGTTGCAGGCGGATTCTTTACCAACTGAGCCACATGGAAGCCTGGGTCTTTTCTTAAGCTGTGCTTACTGGTAGAGGAGGGTGGTATCTATTTCATGTACTTAATGAGAATATTTGAAATGCCTACCACCGAGACAGACACTAAGAATGACTAGGGAAAAAATTATAAAATGCTTTCTCAATGCCCCCTGGTTTATAATTTGATCAAGCAGTAAAATTGGACTTCCAACAAATAGTTGACACAAGATAGCAGAGCTCTGTGACCAAATTATGTAGGCATTTTGAGAGGCAGGGAGATGAAGAGGCTTAAAACAGTGTAAATCCCCATCTCATTATTCTCATGTTTCAAACACAGTTGGTGGACCTGAGCATGCAATGTATGTGTGGAGTTATTGACCAAGTGCTCTAGTTAGTTGAACATTAATAATCAAGTAAAACAACAACTCAGCTTCAGGAAAATCTAATTCTCTGAAGTGTACTGGGTCAGTGTGAGAATGGGAAACTCTTGAATATCATTGGGAAATTCATTCTGAGGATCAAGATAAAAATGAGAACAAGATGAGAGTTGAGCTTCAAAAATAAGCTGAAAATCAACTCCTGTTTGAATTAGGAAAAAGGAAAGAGAAATAGAACTCTCACCCCTAGGGATTTCCCAGACACCTGGGTACTATCCTCAGATTTTGAACTAATACCTGCCAAGCCCTGGGCCCAGAGCATGTCAATATCCATGGGAAAAGAAGCTTTGTCATTTAGGAATGAGTTCAGCTGCATGTAACAGAAAACCTGCCCACCAGTGTCTTAAACAGGGAGATGTTTTCTTGTGTGACAAGAAGTCCTCCAGACATAAGGCATGTCAGTTCTTTTTTTTTTTTTTTTTCCCCTATCATTTTTCAAGATGACAGCCCTGTTTCCTGGACATGTTGATCAAATTTATGTCAGGAAGAAAGAGAAAAAGATGGCAGGAACAGTGTCTGTTCTTTGTATTGGAAAAGCACACAGTTCCTCAGAGCACCCGCCCACAGATTTGAGTTTACCTGTCCCTGGTAAGAACTTTACTGTGACACTCACACTTGGTTTCCAGGGAGGCTTGGAGAGTGGTTACTTTGCTATGGGATGGCGAGACAGGAGAGAAGGGGTTGGGGATGAGAAGCGGATGAGTCCACCAAGAGTTCCTGCTACAGGAAGTTTCGTAGAGGTGGCATTTGGTACAAAATTAAAACTGAGAAGTCTAAACTTTAAGTGGTATTCATCCTTTGATTGATCAGGTTTACCCTTCTTGTTGTGGAAAACAAGCGTTGATCTGTAGTTTAAGATGTTTTTCTGCTACAGCATTCTAGAATTTCTCAGATACTTTTAAAAAAAAATTGAACTATTTTTATTTTAAAATTTATTTATTCATGGCCCTGTTGGGTCTTTGTTGCTGTGTGGACTTTTCTCTAGTTGAGGCAAACAGGGGCTGCTATCTAGTTGCAGTGAGCAGGCGTGGCACTGGGGCAGCTTCTTTTGCTGCAGAGCACAGGCGCTATGGTGGGCTTCAGGAGTTGCGGCACGCGGCCTCAGTAGATGTGGTGCGTGAGCTCAGCTGCTCCGAGGCATGTGGGCCCTTCCCAGGTCAGGGATCGAACCTGTGTCTCCTGCACTGGCAGGCGAACTCTTCACCACTGAGCCACCACGGAAGCCCTCTGATACTTTTATAATGACTGAAAACTTTCTCGTAGCAAACATAGCACATTTATCAAGGGATTACTGTGTCCCAGGTACTTTAAGTACTTAATAAGCATGCTCTTCCTCAGTCCTCATCACACTTCTGTGAGGCAGGCAGTGTGACGCCATCCATTTTGCAGGTGAAAGGAACAAAGTTAGGAGCAGGTTAAGTAACTGCCTCTTGGTGACCTATCTAGGTGGTGGCCGGGTCAGGGGTCATCCTAGGGTGGCTGACGCCAAAGACCTTTCCCTTAAGCACTAAGCTTTATAGCTTGCAGGGCAGCTTCACGTTGGAATGCATTCTATCTTTACAGCCTGGCTGTTTATAGAATACAAATGTTTTTCAGTTTTCATTTTTCAAAACTTCACAGTTTGTGTTTAGAAAGTCCTCTGCTGTGTGAACGGATTGCTTTCTGCAATCTGATCTGTGTTCGACTACACAGTCTCCAGTCAAAGGATGAGATTGGAACCAGGAATGAATGCAGTGTACTCTCCTGGCTTTGAAGCCTGTTGTGTTTACATTTGAATCCCAGTTTTAATATGTGACTTGCTAAATAAGTGACTTTAGAAAGTTACATGATCTCCTAAGGGTTAGTTTATTCTATTGCAATGGGAAGATCATAGTATTAACCAATGGCTTTTTTATGTTGAGCTTTCATCAAATGTATCATGCTTTATTATTTTATAAGCATGCTGTATGTATATAAAATGCTTATGTAAAAACCAATTAAATGTAAACGTCTTCATAGGGGTTTCTGATTTGGTGAACAGCTTTACTCTGTTTGAAAGAGGCAGTTGTCATACTTATAAACACATACTGCATACTCTATTCACACAGAAATGGGTATCCCACCCATGTCCTACCTTTTGAACCAGAATCCTCCACTCCTATTGCTTTAGGAATCATTATGGAAAAAACAAAAAACACTATGACTTTTAAATACCTTATGGAGAGAAAGTGGAAAAAAGAATAAAACCAGCTTAGGGGAGCTGACCCTAATTATTAATATTTTCCTCATTAAAAGTTAAAGTGAAGTTGCTCAGTCATGTTGGACTCTTTGCGGCCCGTGGACTGTAGCCCACCAAGCTCTTCCATCCATGGGATTCTCCAGGCAAGAATACTGGAGTGGATTGCCATTTCCTTCTCCAGGGGATCTTCCCGGCCCAGGGATCGAACCCGGGTCTCCCACATTGGAGGCAGACGCTTTAACCTCTGAGCCACCAGGGAAACCCTTAAACACAAGAGTACAGTCTCTCAGAAAACCTCCTACAGAGACACAGATACTAGAAATCTACCAAGATTGTCTCAGATAATCATGACCCAAATGGAAATAAAGTTGCATTTATTTCCATTCTGCTATAACCCTAGGTTCCAACAAGGTAATCAATAGAGTTTACAAGCAAACTTCTGCCTTTGAAAAATGTTTCTTATTATATTTAAAGGCACTACAAAGTGATAATAACATTAATTAGATATTATTAATGTCCATTTTAAAATTTGTAGTATGTTTCACATTTTGTGGAAACCATACAAAACAATTAATAATAATCCTATGAGATAAATACAAAATGGAATATGACTAGCAAGTCTTTTCTGTAAAAGGAGAAATACTAAATGGGCAAAGGGTGTCTCATTTTACGAGTTTTAATTTAAGTAAAATTGTGAGACAAATCACTTTTAGTTAAATATTCTTTATACCATATTGTAAATTCCTTTCTCAATGTTTATAATGATATAAAAAGAAAAGACTATTTAAACCCATGTCATTAAGCCAGTAATTAACACAGTTACTAATTTGAATGATAGATTATGAATAAGATTAAATTTTAAGAAATTCTGCATTAGGCAATGGGTAGGAATTTTTTTTTCAGGTCAATATTCTCATAGAGAGTAATCTGGAAAGTTGGACATAGCACAGATACATTGTTTGTTAGAATTTAGAGAGGTCGAAAGCAATAAGACCCAGTACCTGGAAAGAGAGGGGAGTCAAAAAAAAAAACACAACTTAATTTGGTATATAAAGTTTCTTTTCCTCTCAACGCAACTGTAGATCCCAGCAGAAAAATTAACTAAGAGGATGAGTAAGTGATTAGAGCTTTCATCTGTGCCACTAATTTGGAGGGCTTAGGTAAATACACCAGGTTTTAGAGGTGACCTTAGGAGCCATACCCTATGAGTAGTAGGGATTTGGAAATAGACCACCCCTGACTCTAACTGAATCTAGAGTTAAACCATCTCAATACTTGAGTCCATTAAGAATATCTGCCTTCATTCTAGCTGCCTCCTGAAATTAAAAACACTTGTGAAAATTAAGATCATCTAGAATTTTACATTATTTTGAATTTTCCTTTCCTGTGGTCTGGAATTCTATTTTTTATAAGAAAATAATCTATTGGAAAATAAGAATTTTTAAAAGGGAAAAAGCAAAATAGAACAAATTCATAATAATGCTAAATATTGGTGTTGCCAGTCGTGAAAGTTACTTACAGTTAATATGATAAGAAATTAACCTACACAGTAGAGATTATAACAAATAATTTAAAAATATATAATAGAAATAAATAAATTGTATAACTGAAAATTGTGGTGGTGATTTAGTTAGTTGATAAGTCATATCTGACTCTTGTGACTCCATGGACTGTAGCCTACCAGGATCCTTTGTCAATGGGATTTCCCAAGCAAGAATACTGGAGTGGGTTGCCACA
>SJYT01054114.1:0-13591 GCA_006410635.1 Cephalophus harveyi
ACTGAGCGACTGAACTGAACTGAACTGAGTAGTCTGAAGCATATTAAGATATTCTATCCAAAGTGAAAGAGTAATTGCTGCATCTGCTTCCTTTTACTATTAAGAAAGAACAAAATTGCCTAGTGTGCCTCCTTAGGTTTTGCAGAAGTCTAGACCTCATTTGGGCATGCTCTTCTGACCTGTGAGTGGCCTGTTAATCTGCCAGATTTGAGCAGGGTCTAGAAGAAACATTCTTCTGCTACCCTACCACTTGGACCATATGACCCAACGTGTTCTAACGAAGATTGACATGTCTGTAGCAGATAAAGATGTTTTACAAAGACTTTGACAAGATTTTATAAGTGAAATATGAAAAAATAAAAGAGGCAAACTCATAAAGAATAGAAAAGTGACTGCCAAGAGTTTGGAGTGAGGTGGCAGAATAGGGAAAAGTTAGTAAAAGCATATAGAACTTTAGGTATAAAATGATCAGATCTGAGGATCTAATAGACAACATGGTTATACACTGTATAATTGATAATATTGTATAAATGAAATTTTCTAAGAGATAGTGAACTGAAAAGTTTAATGATAATAGCAAGAAGAAGAATAAATACCTCACACTCTGTAAAGTTATGAATGACATAACTCATGTTTAGGATAAGAATTTAATAAATACTTTGCAGTATGATTTTGTTCTTACAAAATCAGTAATTGGACTTGGAAAGTTGTCTAAATCCAAGTCGGCAATACTGCTTTTGAGACAAGTGATCATTTTACAAGAGGGCAAAAGTTAGACTTAAACCCATAGTATTAGAGGCACAATGTCTATTGTTTATATAATATCACAACCTCACATTCAAATTTGAAATGGTATTTTACAACATACACGAGACAGAGCAATTGGATATTTGTATAGAAGTTTTCAACCACAGTTCTCTGTATTTCCTTTACCAGAACTCTTTAAAGAAAATTTTTTTAATTTATTACCTGACTTGTCATTTTAGCATGCAAGCCCCATAAAATCAGTTACCTTCTCTGTTTTCTTTAATTTTTCCCAGTGACCTGCACACAGTAAGTTTCCAGTTAAATATTTATTAAAGTGATATAGAGAACATGAATGTCCATGAATTGGGCATAAAGAGTTGGCATGGGGCACTCCAAGCTGACCTCTGCCCTAGTTCGTTTCTTGTAGAAAGCATCCTGTCATAATTAAATTTTTGCTCCAGGGATCTATAAGGGTTATTGTTTCAAGGTTGCTGATTTCTGAATACTTGACATTTCTAATACGATTGCCCTTGCAATTTTGTTAATGAAATGACAACACCACAAATCCTCTCCACATTGAAGTAGAAAATGAAGGTGAATAAATAAATAACTAATGAAGGGACTATAGTCCAACTAATTATGGTCACAGTATCAGGAAGTTCATGTTAATAAGGAGTATGTGTCTTTTGCTTTGCATTTATTCATACTCTAGAAAATGGTGACAGTAAATTCTTTTGTCATAAAAAAATCTCTGTAATAACCAATGAGACATAACCGCTATAAATAATTTAAATTCTACTAAGTAAAACAAAGGTTTAACTGAGTTTTGCCAACTAAGCTTGGGGCACTTAGACATCCCTACAGCAGATGGGAACTGTCAGAACCCATAACATTTAAAATTGTAAGACACGACTTTCAGATGACAGAAACCATAAGAATTCATGCAAATCAACAAGCCAAACACACCTTATTTAAAGAGAGTGCTTGACAGTTAAAAGAAAAGACCACGTTAAAGCCGCACATTTGGAATATCTCAGGTTTTAATTAGTCAAATGTCACCATTTCCTAAATGGAAGATTTTCCATTGATAATCCTTTTTAAAATCTGTTTAAAAGCGAGGTTTTCTTTCTACTGATTTTGGTGTTAATTCTATGCCAAATTATGCTTTTTTTTTTTTTTCATCGTTCAAAGCTTTCTGTCAATGATATCCAATAATAGAATAAGGAGATAAAAAAAATCTCCCTAATACATCTGACCAATTTAATTTTAAGAAGATCCATTTGGGATGGGTTTTGATTGCCATATGCTTGTAGCTATAAGAATTTTGCAATGGACAGCTTTTCCTTAGTATGTGTGTCCGTTTGTTGCTTCTGTTAGTAGATGCGGATAGAGCTTTAGGAAAAGTGACAACACGGCCACCACCATGTATTCCTCGAGACTTCAGCTGAAATGTGGACAACAAAATAACTGGCACGTACATGGCACTTCGTCATTTCAAAAAATGCTTCCATATACATGTCCTAATTTGTTGCTGAAGTTAAACTAATGAGATGGGTATTTCTTTTTTTTTAAATAATATTACTTATTTATTGGCTGTGCTGAGTCTGTTGCTGCGCGGCTTTTCTCGAGTTGCAGCGAGCAAAGGCTACTCTCTAGTTGCTGTGTGCCCGCTTCCAATGGTGGTGGCTTCTCTTACTGTGGAGCATGGCTCCAGGGCATGCAGGCTTAAGCAGCCGTGGTGCATAGACTCAATAGTTGTGGCTCGTGAGATCTACAGCACAGGCTCAGTAGTTTTGGCACACAGGCTTACTACTCTGTGGCACATAGGATCTTTTCATATCGGGGGTGAAACCTGTGTCTCCTGCATCGGCAGGCAGGTTCTTTACCCCTGAGCCATAAGGGAAGCCCAAGATGGGTATTTTTATTGGTCTTACCTATAGTTGAAGAAACTATGAGTCAGGGTGTTTGAGTAACTCCTTACAGATCACATTCACAGCAAACATGGGACCCAAGAGCCAGAACCTGTTGGCTTCAAATCTCTTGGTCTTTCCTACATACCACATTGAGGAAGAATAAAATTCAGAACATAATGAGGAAGAGAAATCTGCATGATCTCCATCATTGTATTTTCAATCTCCACCTTCTGTATGTTAGAACCTGCCAATGCCATGGAGAATGACTCAGTTTGTATCCGCTCTTCAGGTGGACAAGGGACCGTGCTGTCATCACTGTGAAAAGTGCTTTGTTGTGAGTCCCTAAGGAATTGGGACAGCTCTGCAAGGACTTCAAATGTGAGTAGTTGGTTAAGAGAAGGGACAGTTGCAGGCCCAAGGACAGCATTTCCAAGGGACCGGAAATAAACCCAGTTTAATTCAAACATATTGAGGAGCTGGAGATTCAAAACAGATGGGACCCCAGTGGGGACAGACCCCACGAAGACCATATAAATCATTTTTTGACATTTAGATTTTACTTAAAGAGCCATAGGGAGATTTCTAAGCCATTCAGGAATTTAATATGCATTGACAATGCATTTCAAAGTTTATATGCAATCCTAAATGAAAGATGAAAGCCTTTGACTGTGTGGATCACAATAAACTGTGGAAAATTCCTCAAGAGATGGGAATACCAGACCACCTGACCTACCTCTTGAGAAACCTATATGCAGGTCAGGAAGCAACAGTTAGAACTGGACATGGAACAACAGACTGATTCCAAATAGGAAAGGAGTACGTCAAGGCTGTATATTGTCACCCTGCTTATTTAACTTCTATGCAGAGTAGTAGTAGTGAAGTGAAGTCGCTCAGTCGTGTCCGACTCTTTGCGACCCCATGGACTGTAACCTACTAGGCTTCTCTGTCCGTGGGATTCTCCAGGCAAGAATACTGGAGTGGATTGCCATTTCCTTCTCCACTATGCAGAGTAGATCATGAGAAACGCTGGACTGGAAGAAACACAAGCTGGAATCAGGATTGCTGGGAGAAATATCAATAACCTCAGATATACAGATGACACCACCCTTATGGCAGAAAGTGAAGAGGAATTAAAAGCCTCTTGATGAAAGTGAAAGAAAAGAATGAAAAAGTTGGTTTAAAGCTCAACATTCAGAAAACGAAGATCATGGCATCCGGTCCCATCACTTCATGGGAAATAGATGGGGAAACAGTGGAAATAGTGTCAGACTTTATTTTTCTGGGCTCCAAAATCACTGCAGATGGTGACTGCAGCCACGAAATTAAAAAACGCTTACTCCTTGGAAGGAAAGTTATGACCAACCTAGATAGCATATTCAAAAGCAGAGACATTACTTTGCCAACAAAGGTCCGTCTAGTCAAGGCTATGGTTTTTCCTGTGGTCATGTATGGATGTGAGAGTTGGACTGTGAAGAAAGCTGAACACCAAAGAATTGATGCTTTTGAACTGTGGTGTTGGAGAAGACTCTTGAGAGTCCCTTGGACTGCAAGGAGATCCAACTAATCCATTCTAAAGGAGATCAGTCCTGGGTGTTCATTGGAAGGACTGATGCTAAAGCTGAAACTCCAATACTTTGGCCACCTCATGTGACAAGTTGACTCACTGGGAAAGACTCTGATGCTGGGAGGGATTGGGGGCAGGAGGAGAAGGGGACGACAGAGGATGAGATGGCTGGATGGCATCACTGACTTGATGGACGTGACTCTGAGTGAACTCCGGGAGTTGGTGATGGCCAGGGAGGCCTGGCATGCTGCAGTTCATGGGGTCGCAGAGTCGGATATGACTGAGTGACTGAACTGAACTGAAATAAAAGGTAAGATCTGTTTTGGAGGATGTTGGATCTTCTTTGGAAGCTTGCCAATGAGTAAAATTGCAAATGGCCAGATGGACCTTAGAAGGAATATTTCTGACCCAGGCCAATATAAATTTCTTTCTTGAAGTAAATAAATGCATACAGCCATAATTGGCCCTAAGGAAAATTAATAATATAAAAAACCCGCAGTATTTTTTTTTTTTTTTTAAGAATCAGCTGATCTATTCCTACTTGGGATAGATTTTTTTTTTTTAACTTGGTTCATAGACTAAATGAAATTGGTTGTTTGAAATAACTTTAAATAATCTCTCAAACCTGAGTAAGATCCCCTGGGCCATTGCAAGATGAGCTATTTGCATGCCAAACTGCAAGGTTCAGCATATGGTCCCTAGTATTTGCATAAATGAAATCTTAAGAAAGCATTTTCAATGAGGTGCATTTTATATTTGTCTTTCATCTACACCATGCAAATTGTGTTATTTTCATGAATAAATTACCTCTTTGTACATTGTCCTAAAGTAATATTTTATTTGTAATTTTTCCTTGTACAAACAATACATAGTGTTAAATATAGAAATAAAAACAAAAAGATTAAAATATCTCATAATAGGCAAATATTTTCTTTTGTTTATTGTTCTACAAAAATGAACTTTGGAAATGGCAACCCACTCCAGTGTTCTTGCCTGGAGAATCCCAGGGGTGGGGGAGCCTGTTGGGCTGCCTTCTATGGGATCGCAGAGTCGGACACGACTGAAGTGACAGCAGCAGCAGCAGCAGTGGCATAGTAAGAGTAAAAATATCCTAGCCACCAAATATATTTAGCAGCCCTAAACTTATTCCATACTAATATGATCAGAACAAAGGAGTATCCTTTGGTTGTACATCATACTCTAGAGAGAGATTAATATCAGATATTTATTTTAAGAAATTATATTTGTGTACATTCTGAAGTCATTGAACTCCAGGGATAGTCCCTGTCAGTCTATGTGAATTTCTATGGCTGCCTTAAACAAGCAGTGCAACAAAGTAAACTTTAACATTGCTTATGGGGCTAAATAAATAGACTCTAAAAAGAAAGAACTCTTTTTCTTTTAATACAGTCACTTAGTTTTCTGCATAGAACATCTTGAGCTTCAGGACAGATAAAACTTCCCCAAAAGACAATCTTGAAACCACAGTTAAAGGAGTAAGCAAGCAGTTGGCATTTGATCTAAATGGACATCTAAATGGCTGGTGTCTACAAGAGCTTCTCCCAGTGAGGAAACTTGGCCAGTGGTCACAATGAATGTGTTTGCAGGCCATTGTGGTGATCCAGAAAAACTGGCCTCCCAACTGCCAAGTTAAAATACTAAGCCTCAGTGACCTTGAGCAAATGTAGTGTCCACAATTAGAGTCTGCTCTTTGAAATCAGACCACCTGTATTTGAATCAGAGCTCCAACTCTTCCTGTTGACGTTAAGCATGTGCTTTCGGCCTCAATTTCCACAGGAGACTCTAAGAGCATCTTATTAGGCTTGTTGAGAGGCTTAAATAAAATAATCCATTTAAAGCATGGAGTACAGTACCCAGCTCATTGTGCATAGTTGGTAAATGTGATTTATTAATTTCTCAAATCAGTGAACCCGAATAGGATCAAGAACTAACACCAACTCTCTATCAAGACTATTTCTCATTTATTTTACTTGTTACCAGTTGGAAAAAGAGGAAGACAAGATCTTCAAACACCTTGGTATGTCAAACCTTATTTAAAAAAGAATTTGTGTGGGTAGTTATTTAAACCATTTAGATGTATAATTGTAAGAGGAGAATTCTACAAATAAAAGAATAAGCTTATATATTTTAACAGAGTGAAGTTGTGAAAGTAGAATTTTTCCTCAAAAATTAACTGGTAGTGACTTGCAAATGAATTTAATGACATTTATTACTCAAATAAAAACCTATATCAAGTAACTATAGAATAACTATACATAAGTAAATTGTGATTCCTAGTGAGATATGTTTCAGAGTCCATCACCAGGTTCTGTCTGAAAAGAAGAGGGGGAAAGATACATTGCTGAGCAATTTGTAACGGTAAAAGATTATGAAAAAAATAAAGTGATCATTTCTACATGGATAAAATAAAATAAGTGTATACAAACATGTGTTCTGTATTTTTCCACCTCAGTGTTGTCTCACATAAGAAAGCCCTAACATCTTTATCGGAAACAAAAATAAAACTGTTTGTTATGATATCTTCCTAACTATTCTTTTTCTATTTTTGTTTGATTTGCCTTTCTTTGATGGAGGTTATAGTCTGGATAATAAAAATGGATTAAGAAAATCATTACAATTCAAGACTTTCTATTGAATTGATATATTTTAACAAATATTTGGAATAGTTTATGACTATTTAATTCTGACCAACACTTCCTTATAATATGTAATTTCTGAAATTTAGATCTTTCAATGTTGAGTCTATTTTTAAAAGTTCATTATAACACAGTGCACATGTGACACTCCATATACTTCATAAACATTTTCCCTGATGTATTATTATGAAAACAACTTAATGTATTACTGCAATTTTTCAGTAATTAGTAATTTCAGCTTGAACTGAAGATTGTGCAGAAGGAACAAGTTTATCACAAGGAGCTGTCATCAGTATGAGCTACATCTGGTTGAAACTTCAGAGATCATTCATCCTCTGCTAATGCTTATGGTTCTATTGTCCCCTTGAAAGAAGAATAAAAAGTTTCATTCCCCAAAAAAAGGAAAAAGAGGAAGAAGGGATGAAAGAGGAGGAGAAAGAGGAACAGGTGAAGAGGACAGAAAGAGGAGGGTGAGGAAGTGCATTCTATAATGTATAATTGAATTTAGATATATTAGAATATAAAAATGCTTAACAAAAGGAATCAATCACAGCTGTCACAACAGTGTTGAGAGCAGAAGTATCTGATGTCCTAAGAAAAATCCCAGTACTCAAAACTACCTTCTTCTCAAAAGCAGACCAGCTTGAAGGTGGTCTTTGGTAACCTAGCATTTCCAGGTCTTCATTGGGACTTTTGAAAAGTGAGAAATTTAGCTAATTTGCTTTTAAAGAATTTGAATATACTTAATACTTATGATTTTATAAGCAATATAAATATGATAAATTTCAATAAAAACAAAGAAATTGGAGCATTTCTAGGAAATTGTTTCTTTTTTTTTTTTTTTAATTAAAAGGGGGTTTTACTTACAGAAAGATAAGTATTTTTTTCCTTTTGCCTGTGTGAAGATCACTGAAGGTAAGATTGCATGTGTGCATACTCAGGCACATTGAACTTTGAAGTATATGGATTGTAGCCCATCGGGTTCCTCTGTTCATGGGATTTTCCAGGCAAGAATACTGGAGTGCCATTTCCTCTTCCAAGGGATCTTCCTGACCCAGGGATCAAACCCACATCTCCTGTGTCTCCTGCATTGCACACAGATTCTTTACCACTGAGCCATCAGGAAAGCAACATTAAGATTGGTACTAAGGAAAAGTTGCATCAAGGAGAAATGGTAAGGAAATGAGAAAGTGTTGCCATGTTACAAAGAAACGAGAAAATTTCACAGAATTTCAAATCTGAAAAAAGGGTATAGACATAACATTCAAATATATTTTGAACTGCTTTAAATGTGTGTGCGGTCTTTATTATAGAAGAAATAGAATCTCACTGCAAGCAAATCCATTAGGAAGTGGAGAACAAGATGGCAGTTCAGAGTTCTAAACTATTGTAATTAAATATCAAAGAATTAACAGTATCACATATAATTATTAGAACTGGCATGGTTTGATGCATTATTCTGTATGTGAAAAAATAATTCTCTAAATGTAAGCCATATATGGAAACCTGAAGTCATCTATGGTCCCACGTTCCACAGCTACTCATTAGTAGCAGTCTCGTTATCTCCTTACAGTTTGCTTGTTCTCTCTTTCTTTCTCTCCCTCTCTCATACACACACACACAAGCAAAGTTTAATTGTGAATTCTTCATTTTATTTTTAACACAGTCTTTCAACTAAATTATTAACTTAAGACAAAGCAATTTGAAAAATGGATATTTCAGAAAACCCAAGTGTAAAAGAGCAGGTGGATATCAAGACATACTGGAATCAAGCAGATCATCAGAGACCCCACCATATTTTTCTCTTTTTCTGTGGGGCCATTAAGTCTCATGTCTTCTACTTTCTACACATTTGCTTTGCTTTTATAGTTCCATCACAGCTTTGTCTATCTCACAACCCTGGAGATTAAACAATGAGTTCATGTAAGCGTATCAGATAAACCTAGAACTTCCTAAGATCAATTCCAAACTCCTGAAAGAGAGGCTCACTGTTCCTCTTATATGAGTTGAACAGGGATTGCTGTAGTTCTCAAGAAAAGGGACATGTGGATTTCCTCTACCTCATAACAGTAATCCACTATACCACGGACAACTTTAGGGTCAATTAATATAAATCCACTTCACGATTTTTAGAGGCTTCCTGATATCTCAATTATACAAACATTACTTGAATTCCTCACTTCCCTCTTGATAATATGTTTACAACGTTTGGGCATCTTTGTAAGCACAACTTAATTTCCTTAGGAATGTGTGGTATGTGTGTGGTGGTCGCTCAGTCGTGTCTGACTCTTTGCGACCCCATGGACTGTAGCCCGCCAGGCTTCTCTGTCCATGGGATTTCCCAGGCAAGAATACTGGAATAGGCTGCCATTTCCTTCTTCAGGGGATCTTCCCAACCCAGGAATCAAACCCAGGTCTCCCGCATTGTGGGTAGACTCTTTACTGTTTGAGCCACCAGGGAAGCCCAGAGGTGAAAGTGAAGTCTCTCAGTCGTGTCCGACTCTTTGCAACCCTGTGGACTGTAGCCCACCAGGCTCCTCTGTCCATGGGATTCTCCAGGCAAGAATACTGGAGTGGGTTGCCATTTCCTTCTCCAGGGGATCTTCCCAAACCAGGGATCAAACCCAGGTCTCCCGCATTACAGGCAAATGCTTTAACCTCCGAGCCAAATAGGATTCATAAATGGTATGAAGTGTATACATACATATATACATTGTTGTTGCTGTTCAGATGCATAGTCGTGTCTGACTCTTTGCAACCCCATGGACTGCAGCATGCCAAGCTTCCCTGTCTTTCACCATCTCCCAGAGCTTGCTCAAACTCATTCTATTGAGTTGGTGATGCCATCCAACCATCTCTGTCATCCTCTTCTCCTCCTGCTTTCAATCTTTCCCAGCATCAGAGTTTTTTCTAATGAGTCAGTTCTTCACATCAGGTGGCCAAACTATTGGAGTTTCAAATTCAGCATCAGTCCTTCCAATGAATATTCAGGACTGATTTCCTTTAGGATTGACAGGTTTGATCTCCTTGCAGTCCAAGGATCTTTCAAGAATCTTTTTCAACACCACAGTTCCAAAACATCAATTCTTCGGTGCTCAGCCTTCTTTACAGCCCTGGTCTCTCATCCATGCATGACTGCTGGAGAAATCATAGCTTTGATTAGATGAATCTTTGCTGGAAAATTCATGTCTCTGCTTTTTAATATGCTATCTAGTTTGGTCATAGCTTTTTGTCCAAGAAACATGCATCTTTTAATTCCATGGCTGCAGTCACCATCTGCAGTGATTTTGGAGCCCAAGAAAATAAAGTCTGTCACTGCTTCCATTGTTTCCCCATCTATTTGCCATGAAGTGATGGGACCAGATGCCATGATCTTAGATTTTAAATGTTGAGTTTTAAGCCAGCTTTTTCATTCTCCTCTTTCAATTTCGTTAAGATGTTCTTTAGTTTCTCTTCACTTTCTGCCACAAAGGTGGTGTCATCTGCATATCTGAGGTTAATGATATCTTTCTGGCAATCTCAATTCCAGTTTGTGCTTCATCCAGCCCAGCATTTCTAATGATGTACTCTGCATATAAGTTAAATAAGTGAGCTGACCTACAGCCTTGACGTACTCCTTTCCCAATTTGGAACCAGTCTGTTGTTCCATGTCCTGTTCTAATTGTTGCTTCCTGACCTGCCTACAGGATTTCTCCCAAGGCAGGCAAGGTGGTCTGGTATTCCCATCTCTTTCAGAATTTTCCACAGTTTCTTGTGACCCACACAGTCAAAGGCTTTGGCATAGTCAATAAAGCAGAAGTAAATGTTTTTCTGGAACTCTCTTGCTTTTTCTATGACCCAACAGATGTTGGCAGTTTGATGTTTTGCCCCTCTGCCTTTTCTAAATCCAGGTTGAACATCTGTAAGTTCTTGGTTCACGTACTGTCGAAGCCTAGCTTAGAGAATTACAGTATTACTTTGCTAATGTGTGAAACTAGTGCAATTGTGTGGTAGTTTGAACATTCTTTGGCATTGCCCTTCTTTGCGAATAGAATGAAAACTGACTTTTCCAGTCCTGCGGCCACTGCTGGGTTTTCCAAATTTGCTGACATATTGAGTGCAGAACTTCTATAGAAGCATCTTTTAGGATTTGAAATAGCTCAGCTGGAATTCCATCACCTCCTCTAGCTTTGTTCATAGTGATGTTTCCTGAGGTCCACTTCACTTTGCATTCTAGGATGTCTGGCTCTAGATGAGAGGTCATACCGTCGTGATTATCTGAGCCATGAAGATCTTTTTTCTATAGTTCTTCTCTGTATTCTTGCCATGTCTTCTAAACATTTTCTGCTTCTGTTAGGTCCATACCATTTCTGTCCTTTACTGTGCTTATTGTTGCATGAAACATTCCCTTGGTATCTCTAATTTTCTTTTTTTTAATATAAATTGATTTATTTTAATTGGAGGGTAATTACTTTACAATATTGTATTGGTTTTGCCATACATCAACATGAATCCGCCACGGGTGTACACGTGTTCCCCATCCTGAACCCCCCTCTTCCTCCCTCCCCGTACCATCCCTCTGGGTCATCCCAGTGCACCAGCCCCAAGCATCCAGTATCATGCATTGAACCTGGACTGGCAATTCATTTCATATAGGATATTATACATGTTTCAATGCCATTCTCCCAAATCATCCCACCCTTTCCCTCTCCCACAGAGTCCAAAAGACTTCTGTACATCTGTGTCTCTTTTGCTGTCCTGCATACAGGGTTATCATTACCATCTTTCTAAATTCCATATATATGCATTAGTATATTATATTGGTGTTTTCTTTCTGGCTTACTTCACTCTGTATAATAGGCTCCAGTTTCATCCACCTCATTAGAACTGATTCAAATGTATTCTTTTTAATGGCTGAGTTATACTCCATTGTGCATATGTACCACAGCTTTCTTATCCATTCATCTGCTGATGGACATCTAGGTTGCTTCCATGTCCTGGCTATTATAAACAGTGCTGCAATGAACATTGGGGTACACATGTCTCTTTCAATTCTGGTTTCCTCGGTGTGTATGCCCAGCAGTGGGATTGCTGGGTCATAAGGCAGTTAATTTTCTTGAAGATAGCTTTAGTCTTTCCCATTCTATTGTTTTCCTCTATTTCTTTGCACTGATCACTGAGGAAGGCTTTCTTGTCTCTCCTTGCTATTCTTTGGAACTCTGCATTCAAATGGGTATATCTTTTTTTTTTTCTCTTTTGCCTTTTGCTCCTCTTTTTTTCACACCTCTTTATAAGGCCTCCTCAGGCAACCATTATAAAAAGAAGGTCTCATACTATTGCAAAAGCTCTAGGGCCAACCTGGGGATCTGGCAAAGAGACTGAGAACCCCCATGGCATTTGACTTTGAAGGCCAGTGGGATTTGATTACAGAATTTCCATAGGACTGGGTAACAGACTCTTCAAAGACACAGACAAAACCAGTGGGCACCAGGACCCAGGAGAAAGGAGGAGTGTCCCCACAAAAGACTGAGCCATACTTGCCTGTGAATGTTCAGGAATCTCCAGTAGAGGTGTGGGTTGACTGTGGCTTGCTTTGGGGTCAGGAGCACTGAATACAACAGTCCTGGGAGCCATGGCAAGCAGGCATAAGTCTTTTTGAAGGCGGTTGCCATTGCCACCATTACCCCTACCATAGTATGGCCTCAGGCAAAACTACAGGGAGGGAACGCAGCCACACCCATCAGCAGAATATTGGATTCAGATTTAATGAGCCTGGCCCTACCCATCAGAGCAATACCCTGTTTTCCCCACAGCCTGTCCCTCCCAGTTGAGCCATTAAAATCCTAAAGGATGATGCTGTTAAAATGCTGCACCTCAATATGGCAGCAAATTTGGAAAACTCAGCAGTGGCCACAGGACTGGAAAAAGTCAGTTTTCATTCCAATCCCAAAGAAAGGCAATGCCAAAGAATGTTTAAACTACTGCAGAATTAATGCACTCATCTCAAATGCTAGCAAAGTAATACTCAAAATTCTCCAAGCTTGGCTTCAACAGTACATGAACTGTGAACTTCCAGATGTTCAAGCTGGACGTCGAAAATGCATAGGAACCAAATCAAATTGTAAACATCCATAGGATCTTAGAAAAAGCAAGACCGTTCCAGAAAAGCATACACTTCTGCTTTATTGACTATGCCAAAGCCTTTGTGTGGATCACAACAAACTGTGGAAAATTCTTAAAGAGATGAGAATACCAGACCACCTGAGCTGCCTCTTGAGAAATCTGTATGCAGGTCAAAAAGCAACAGTTAGAACAGGACATGGAACAACAGACTGATTGCAAATTGGGAAGGAGTATGTCAAGGCCATATATTGTCACCCTGCTTATTTATCTTACATGCAGAGTATATCATGAGAAATGCTGGACTAGATGAAGCACAAGCTGGAATCAACATTGCCAGGAGAAATATCAATAACTTCAGATATACAGATGACACCACCCTTAAGGGAGAAAGCAAAGAAGAACTAAAGAGCCTTTTGATGAAAGTGAAAGAGGAGAGTGAAAAAGCTGGCCTAAAACTTAGTATTCAGAAAACTAAGATCACGGGATCTGGACGCATTCAGTTCAGTTCAGTTCAGTCGCTCAGTCATGACTGACTCTTCATGATCCCATGAATCACAGCACACCAGGCCTCCCTGACCATCACCATCTCCCGGAGTTCACTCAGACTC
>SJYT01054114.1:14380-31196 GCA_006410635.1 Cephalophus harveyi
TTGGCATTGCCTTTCTTTGGAATTGGAATGAAAACTGACCTTTTCCAGTCCTGTGGCCACTGCTGAGTTTTCCAAATTTGCTGGCATATTCAGTGCAGCACTTTCACAACCTCATCTTTTAGGATCTGAAATAGCTCAACTGGGATTCCATCACCTCTATTAGCTTTGTTAATATAGCTTTGTTTGGAAGCAGTGACAGACTTTCTTTGGGGGATGGGGGGCTCCAAAACCACTCCAGATGATGACAGCAGCCATCAAATTAAAAGATGCTTACTCTTTGGGAGAAATTCTATGACCAACCTAGATAGCATATTAAAAAGCAGAGACATTACTTTGCCAACAAAGGTCCATCTAGTTAAAGGTATGGTTTTTCCAGTAGTCATGTATGGATATGAGAGTTGGACTACAAAGAAGGCTGAGCACTGAAGAATTGATGCTTTTGAACTGACATGTTGGAGAAGACTCTTGAGAGTCCCTTGGACTGAAAGGCGATCCAATCAGTCCATCCTAGAGGAAATCAGTCCTGAATATTCATCGGAAGGACTGATGCTGAAGCTGAAACTCCAATAGTTTGGCCACCTGTTGGGAAGAACTGACTCATTGGAAAAGACCCTGATGCTGGTAAAGATTGAAGGCAGGAGGAGAAGGGAACGACAGAGGATGAGATGGTTGGATGGCATTACTGACTCGATGGACATGAGTTTGAGAAAGCTATGGGAGTTAGTGATGGACAGGGGAGCCTAGTGAGCTGCAATCCATAGGGCTGCAAAGAATCGGACATGACTGAGTGACTCAATTGAACGAGTCCCTCACATCAAGAAGTTTCCACAACCCTCTTAGTCTTATCCATTAGAAAGCAGACTCTCTCTATATAGATACATCTTTTTATCCAATTACTTTCCAAAAAATTTAAATAAATTTTCTGCTTTGTTGGTGGCTGATAATGAATGGAAGCCTTTATATTTCCAGTCTTACTATATAGTAAAGTTAATTTCTGTCCATGGAAATGTAAGGTTAAGTGGAAAATGCCGGGGTCCAGCCCCAGTGGGTCCAGGGTAATTTGAAGGGGAGATGAAGTAGGCGTCTTAGGAAAAAACTTATTTAATTGCAGATATAGAGAGAGATTAAAAACGGATAGTGTAGTAGGAAAATTAGTGGAGAAAAAGAGGCTGAATAACTTGGTTTACATGGAATATTAATCACCACCTACGTAGGCCACAGGCGTCTTTTCCTTTTCTCAAAGGAGAGGAGGCACTGAGGCCTCCCCGGTCCGATCTTAGAAGCCCAGGCAAAATTAGCAGGCTTCATGAGTACCCACGTACCAGATGGGAATTTAGCCAGAAGGGGAAAGAAAGAATGACACGGGGAAATCAGTCTTTTTAGAAACTGATCTCATTTTTTTTATTTTTTAAGTTTGTTTATATATTTTTTGTTATATCTCGGGATGAATACAGAGTCACGCAGGAGTCAGCAGACCCGACCCTTGTCAAAATCAGGTTCTTTATATAAAATTATACAAAGATCTTAGGGGTTTTACATCATCTTTTGGCCATGAGGCCTGTTGAAATTTTATGGCCCTTTCTGATAATGGTCAGTCAACCAGAAAACTTATTTTTTCTAGGGGTGATTTTTTCTTAAACCAAGTGCCACCCTCTAAATAAAGTTGCATTCCTATAGGGTAAAGGTGTAGTGGGTTACAATCAAGAAAGGAATTTATTTAGCCTAAGGTTTAACATGATTAATCTTAAAGGTTAATACTTATTTTTTCTATATGCTAGTTATATTCATTATAAGGGCAAGGAATATGGAGATTTAGCAGCAAATATTGGCTCAACAAATGAAAACCCTTCACCAGTATTTCCCTTAATATCTATTTAGTCTTAAGATAGTGATAAATTTGTATTTTTATATAGCAAAGACATAGTGATTTATAACAAATTACAGTGATCTATAACAAAATAAAAATTCATTAACTCAAAAAGTCTACTATTGCTAACATCAAAAAGTACTATATTTTTTTTCTATATTTCAAATACATTGATTAATATATTTCCAGGTGCCTAACCAACCCACTATACTATACTAATAATTTTCTAACTTTTCAAAAAAGAGTCTGTATTTAGAAAGTTTTAAAGCATCTCATGCCTCTCATGGTTGGGAGGCTGTAAACAATCACATGTGGCTGGACAAACCTGATCAGGCAGGCTAGAGAATCTTCAGAGGAGTTTGTAAGTTGAAATACTCTTGTCACGCCCAGGAATTTTTATTAACTGGAGCTACAAGTTAGCTCCTTTTCCAAGAAAAATGGTGATGGGGGAGAGCCCCCCATAAAGTCAGAGGTGTAGGTGAGAGCATAAAACAGACTCTGGTTTTGGGGGTAGATGCTTTGGAACAGGTTTCCTGAGGCTCAATCCCGCCTTTGCGTATGCCGAAGCCTCCTTCTTCATGACCTTTGTCATGGGCGGAGTTCTTCACGCTGGCTCCCGCCAGGAAAATATTCTTAAGTGGCAACCATTAATTTTTTTATACATTGTTTTTTAAAGTATAATTAACATAGATAAAAATTTACTCTTTTTTGTGTAGTTCAACAACCTTTAACAAGTGAATGCAATCATATAAGCTTTACCACAATCAAAATATAGAACAGTTCTATCACTCCAAAAAATTCCTCCAAATTCTGTGTATCCTTCTCTACCTTAGTTTCTGGGAACTACAGATCTATTTTCTGTCCCTACAGTTTTGATTTTTCCAAAAAGTCATATAATTGGCATGGCAGGGTATGTAGCTTTTTCAGTCTGGATTCTCTCCCTCACCATAATGTGTTTGAGGTTTGTCATGAGTTGAATTGTAACCCTACAAATTCACATGTTGGAGCCCTGACCCCTTAATACCTAATAGTAGTAGTGTTAGTCACTCACTTATGTCGGACTCTGCAATTCTTTACCAGCTGAGCCACAAAGAAAGCCCAATACCAGATTGCCATTCCCTTCTCCAGAGGATTTTCCTGACCTAGGGATCAAACCCAGGTCTCCTGCATTGCAGTTGTTTCTTTACCATTTGAGCTACAGGGAAGACCTTAATACCTTATAATATAACCTTATTTGAAAATAAGATCATTAATTAAGATGAAGCTATACTGGAATAGGATGAGGTTCTCTAGCCTGATAAATTGAGATGTATTTCCTTCTTGTTAACTTTTTGGAAAAGTTTATGTAGAATTGGCATTATTTCATCTTAAATGTTAGGAGAAATTCAGCAGCAATGTCTTCTGGGTCTGAAGCTTCCTTGGTAAGGTAATTTGCAGTAATAAATTCAGGTTCTTTAATAGATAAAGGCTGTTCATATTATCTGTATCTATCATTTCTTTCTTTCTTTATATCTCTTCTTCAGGAACTCTAGCAGTCTAGTAGAAATGCTTTCAAATAATTTTTCCATTTCAACTAAATTATAGAAGATATTGGAGAAGGCAATGGCATCCCACTCCAGTACTCTTGCCTGGAAAATCCCATGGACAGAGGAGCCTGGTGGGCTGTAGTCCATGGGGTCGCTAAGAGTCGGACAGGACTGAGCGACTTCACTTTCACTTTTCACTTTCATGCATTGGAGAAGGAAATGGCAACCCACTCCAGTGTTCTTGCCTGGAGAATCCCAGGGATGGAGGAGCCTGTTGGGCTACCATCTATGGGGTCGCACAGAGTCAGACATGACTGAAGTGACTTAGCAGCAGCAGCATAGAAGATATTGATATAAATTTGTTTATATTATTTCCTTATCATCCTTTCCCATCTCTGTAAGTTCTTCAGTGATTCTCTCTCTCTCAATCTTGTATTATTAATCTAAGGATTCATGAATTTTATTGATTCTTTCTGAGAACAAGTTTCATGTCATTGGTTTTTCTCTGTTGTTTTGTTTCATTGGATTCTTTTCTTTTATTTATCATTTCCTTTGTTCTTATTTTGCTGTTATTTTGTTTTTTTTTTTTTAGTTTTAAAAGATGTTGTAAACTTCCTGACTTTTTCAAAATTGTTGTAAATCTCCTTCTAGGAAATACTATGGCTGCACAACACAATTTTTGATTTTTTTTTTCATTTTCATTCAGTTTAAAATACTTTCCAATCTTCCTTTTGCATTACTCTCTAACCTTTGCTCCTTGCAAATTATTTAGTCCCCAAACTTTGGAGACTTTTAAAAACATCTTTCTATTTTTTTACTGTTAATTTAATTTTATTATGGTTATATTTTGTATTACTTGAATAATTAAAATTTATTGAGATTTGTTTCATGACTTGGAATATGGTTTACTTGAAAACATCTGTATGCACTTAAAAAATTGTATATCCTGATGTTGAGCAAAGTGGTAATCTTTAATGTCAATTAGATTATGTATGTGAGATAGTATTGTTCCAGTCTTCTGCATTTCTACAGATTCAAGTTTCATTGTATATTTTCTGTCAATTATTGAGAGAGTGGTGTTGACATATTTGACTATCATTGTGACTTGGTATATTTTAACTATGATAGCTTTTGCTTCATGTATTTGAAAGCTTGCTGTTAGGAACATGAACATATTATGATAAAGCTTCCTGATTGTCAATTTTATCTTTATGAAATGACCTTCTTTATCACTAGTAAATTTTTATAATTTACATATAAGCATTCCAACTTCTCTTCCATTACTATTAGAACGGTATTACTTTCAACTCCAGTGAAGCATTAATGTGATGTCAGTTTTTTCAAGGAAACAAATAGTATTACTTTTTTATACATTCTAATAAATTGACAAGATCTCCCTTTTGCTGAGGTGTTTAGACCATTTATATATAATGTGATTATTGACATGACTAGGTTTAAATCTACCATTTTATTCTTTTGTATGTTTCATACTTTCCTTGTTCCTTTCTCCCCCATTTTTTGCTTTGTTTAGGATTAATTATCTTTTATGATATCATTTTATCTCTATTATAGTTTATTAGTTCTAATTTCCTGTGTGTATTTTGTTCTTTCTTTCAGGAATTCTGCTATATATCTTTTAACTTATTATGGTCTATCTTCAAATAATATTCTATTACATTATATAAAACTAAACATTTCACCTATCCCAGCATTTTTAATATTGTTGTCATAAATTTTGCTGCTGCATTTATTGCAACCCTCCACAATGCAGTTATTATTTTTGCTTAAAATTTTCTTTAAATTGATTCTTAATTTAAAAATTAGTTTATATATACTTATACGCTACTAACTCTTATGCTCTTCTTTCATTTTTGTAGATCCAGACATCTATCTGGTATGAGCCGCCTTTTACATGAAGGACTTACATTGACATTCTTATATTGCAGGTCTAATAGTAGTTTTTGTTTGTTTTGTTTTATATTTTGTATCCTAGAAAAATATTCTGTCTTAGTGTTTGGAAGGCTTTATACTGGATATAAACTTCCAGACTGACAATTTTATTTTCTTTCAGTACATTAGAATGTTGTTTTGTATTGTTTCCTGATTGAAACAATTTGTCATCCTATCTCTATTTCTTTGTATGTACCTGTCTTTTTTCTCAAGCTGTCTTTAAGATTTTTCTCTCTGTTATTGGTATTATTAATCAATTTGATTATTATATGTCTTTTTAAAGTTGTCTTAACTTTCCTGTGCTTTGTTCATCAAGCTTCTTTTTTCTTTTCTGGAAAATTTTCTGATTATTTCTTCAAATATTCTTGTATTTTTTTTTAAGTATTCAAACTTTATTTCTGTAATGCTCAAGTCATGTGGGAATAGCCTGATCTTTTTTGAAATTTGCTTCTGAGCTTTACTAGGTGGGAACAAAAAGCCTTTTTAGTCCAAGGCTAATTTTTCTCCACTACTTAAGCAATACAGTTTTCGAACACTGTACACAATCATCCATGTTTTATAAGGTTTTTCCATTCTGACTGTTGAGAATGTCAACTCTTAAGGACTTCTCTGTATGTACTTTATAAATAGCTCTTTCCCTGGCTTGGCAGTTTGCTCAGATTCATGCACTGATCAGTATTTAGCTAAAGACTTAAGAGGAGGGAACTTTTGGTAGATCTCTGGAGCTAATTCTCTCTCTGTGCCTTTCTCTACCTGCGCCCCACCCCACCCCATTCTGTCCTAGGAACCCCAGCTCCTTGTCCTATCAATCTTTGAATCTTGTCTTGTCTCCTTGGTATAAGGTCACTGAATAGTTTTGCTTGCATTCCCTCCTAAGGAATGAATGAAAACTCCTTAGGCACTAAGTTCGGGTATTTGTAAGACTAAGCTTGCTCATTATCCTCTTCTCCAATATCGCAAACTTCATTGTTGCCCAATACTTGAAAAGCCATTATTTTCTTCCCTTAAACCACTAAAAATTTGATTAAGACTGAGGGTAAAACTAGTTCCTTTCACCTCTAATAAGTAAAAATTGAGTTATTTACTTTACAAACACAATTCTGTATATCACAAACACTGTAATATAGAAATTAAAGAGTTGTAATAATCCATTGCACACACAATTGCTGTGTAAATGAGGCCACACGCAAAAATGGGTTTCTTTTTTAAAAAACGTTTTGTTAATGCCAAAAAAGTTTAGTGACCAAAAACATTTCATTCAGTAAGTCTGTAAACATTCTCCATGTTGAACATCTGTTTGGATTTTAGTACTCGGGCTTTGGTCCTCGGGCTTGAAATTTAAAATGAGATTATGTGGTCATTTGCAATTCAAATACAATTAATATTACTTACAGGGACAAAGTCTGAAATCATCTGAATTGAATGAATTAAACGCAATCTTTTACAAGTGGAAAGCAACAAAACCATAGAGAAAATTAGCTCAAATTTGAGCATAAATATTGTCTCTGCCTATAAATCGTTACGTCAAATTTCTTTTATGTATGCCTCCAAATGATTTATCAAACATAATCAAGACAATTCACTCAGGAGATGTTGGAAAAACATATAGACCCACAAGTATTTTTCTAGCATATTCTTTCCCCTTTTGATTTTTCAAAAAAACTGCTTAATTAAATATGTTGAATTAGTAATTAATGGAGCTTCATAACTTTTCTTCAGGAATTTTTCAGCGAGTTTGTCCTGAGAAAAATTTGAGAGATATAAGTAAGATCAGGTTCTGGAGGGGAAAAGAGGAAAAGAGACCAAAAATAGTAGGAAAAGGGGAAAAAAAAAAGTTTGATCAAAATCAGACACATTGTGAAGGTGGCTAGGGCTTGTTGAAAATGGGTCTGATGTACATATTTGGCTCTGAATTGTAACAGTACATCATGTCAACCTTTCCTTTCTCAGACACACAATTCTTTGATCCACTCTGAAAAGTCTAGTTTTGCCAACATTCCACACTGCTATAAAATTTTTTTGCCAGAATTAATGGTGAAAACATAACTCTAAATTCAGTGGGTGTTGAGTTTACCTAGACACAAGTATGTGAATTGTATTGATTTAAAAGTAGTCAAGAGATCAAACTTATTACCAAGTCAGTTCACCAGAAGCTAGCTGTGTCCCATATAGCAAGTTGAATGAGTTCATGGAAATAATCCATTAAAAAACACACACACAAAAAAAAAAACCCCCCAGAGATCAACTTGAACTGACATTTTTACAAAGTGCATCTATTTCAACTTAGAGAATTAAGAATATGAGAGCTATCAGAGTGGCTTTATGATAGTGAGACAGTTAATAATGCCATTTCTGGTAGACAAAGTTGACAAACAAGTTTGCCCTCAAAAAGTATTTGATACTATGTATTTTGTGTTTTTTTATTTCCCTACTAGAACTGGATAGTCAATATGTTTAATGCTTCTTTCAAAAAAATTTAAAAAAGACACACATAGAGACCTAGGAATATTTATTACCTTCCTCAAAATGCAGAAAACACTTAATGATAACATTTCTGTTAGCTGTGGTAGTAGAATTATGTATTTACATCTAACACTTTTTTTCCTGTATAACAAGGATTACTTAATTACATAGTACTCACCTCCAAGGAAATTAAAGTTATTTTAAAGTATGAAGAACATCTTTTCTAAGTGAAAGTTTCATTTACTGTTTCTAAAACATATATTCAAGCTCAGAATTATCAACTATTTGAGAATTGTGAATACATTTCATACACAGTTTAAATGTCTGTATATATACTATATATACAAAGTAATTTTACCTTTAAAAATCTAATGAATGTATAACTTGCAAGGAAAAATCAAAAGTATGATTCCAAGACACTGAACTCTTTAGTTCAAATAACTGAAGACCAGTTACAGCTATAATTACATTGGTGGAAAATTGGCAGTCCTTAAAGTGTGGACCTAACGTGAGTTGGTATAAATAATTGCATGTTTATATAGCCCAATTTAACAAGGCTACTTTGGCAAAAGCTATTTGAAAAGTACAAAATAAGAAGTTAAAACTTTAAGCAACTGCACTAGTCAATTCAGTATTAAAATCCATGTTAATCACAAATAATTCAGAAATAGTATTAAAGAGCAAAACAGTAGAACAACTATATATCAGTGCCCTTGTAGATATATGTGGATGATTAAGTTTGAAATTGAAAGAGTGTTTATGCGTCTTGGTCACTCTTTAAATGTGTGAAGCTGTATGGTAATAGCAATGGTCATTAATTCATCGTAATATGTGCTAATTTATATAAATGATATAATTTGTATGTTTATATAATTTATGTATTACAATATTGCTGTACATTTTATAGTCCTATAGAATTTACAAACTAGTTTCACATAAAATTTCTCATTCAATTCCCTTATAAAATCTACAAGACAGCTGTTAACTCAATTACTATTAGGCCCATTTTCCAGTTGAGGAAACTGAGTCTGATAGGTTGTACTTGGCTCAAATAGTTGAACTCCTAAATGGCAGAGGTTAGTAAGAATCCAATCATCTAAGTTATCATTCAATAGCAAAATAAGAAACTTCATAAAAATAGGTAATTCTATTATCTACATAGTACTTCTTAACTGAGTGGGGAAAAAATGAGAAAGAGCTTCTTTTGTGAATGGTTTTAATGAGGGAATTCATTCTTACTTTTCTGGTTGCATTCACCATAGCACTATTAAAACATTGACATGAATTAGAGGAAAAAAAAAAAAAAAACCTCTCTTTGTCATTTTATCTTTCACAATAAAGAATACATTTTTTTAAAACCTAACCATTGCTTTCAATCCAGGCATAAACAAAATAATACTGTCAATGAGTAACTTTGGAAATGACCTACATGATATTTTTAAATGAGGCCACTTTGTATTCTGACACTTCTGAAACAGAAAGAGAAGAACATTTTTGGGTTAAACAATTATATTCTGTCTTTAGTTTCCTTCTCTGAGCTTTGCCATTTGAATTTGCCTTTGTTTCATGTACATACAACTCCAGACATGCTAAGACACAACCTTCTGATACTATCTATTTACCAGGATCATGTAAATTGAAGACCTGCAATCTTATATTCAATAAATCAAAAATAAATCTGCCAGGAGATTTAACACAAGCAGCACATCAGGGTTGCTTCTTTCCTTAATCTGTAAGACTCAAATGTCATGGTTGAGGCATTAACTGAACTACAGTGGTGAATGTGTTCATTTCAGATGCTGAACCAGGAGCACCAAGGCTGTGAGCAGGGGATGATAGTTAGAGACTCTCAACTTTTAACTCCATCTTGGAAAAGGAATAAGAGGAATTTTCCCAGGCCTTACTGACAGGAGTGACTTTATTAAGACGTTGAGAAACATAAAACTAAAAGTTGAAATTTTCAGAAAATACCTCCCTGAGATTTGTTGAGTAAACGAATCAACATAAATGAATGGCTAACCCTTATTGAATATTTACTACAAATATTCAATATTCAAATATTCAATAAGGGTTAGCCATTATTATTACTTTGAGTCATTATAATGAGTCATTATAAAAACACACTGAAAAAAATCAGTGGACCTGTCTCACATGTTAGCATTGCTTTATTCTGACCATGCCTTGGAAAGGTCCTAACCATTAATTCCAGCAAAAACACCACAAACTGGGCTTCCCTGGTGGCTCAGAGGTTAAAGCGTCTGCCTCCAATGCGGGAGACCTGGGTTCGATCCCTGGGTCGGGAAGATCCCCTGGAGAAGGAAATGGCAACCCACTCCAGTATTCTTTCCTGGAGAATCCCATGGACGGAGGAGCCTGCTAGGCTACAGTCCACGGGGTTGCAAAGAGTTGGACACGACTGAGCGACTTCACCTTCACAGTTGCCTCTGAGTTTGGATTCATTTACCCATCTCTTAGGGAGGTATTTTCTGAAAATTTCGACTTTTACTTTTAAATCTCTCAAAGCCATGAAGAAGGGGATGACACCTGAGGAGATGGTTGAATAGCATCACTGACTCAATGGACATGAATTTGAGCAAGCTCTGGGAGCTGGTGACTTCCCTTCCCTGATGGACAGGGAAGCCTGGCATGCTGCTGTCTATGGTATCACAGAGTCAGACATGACTGAGTGACTGAATGGAACTGAACTGAATGCTCTTGGATTGGACATCATTAATGTGGACAGTGGCCAAATAATCTTGCAGTTTTATTAACTCTGACTATATTGTTAATAGCAATATATGTATATATCATATATATACATATACATTACATTATATATGTATAATGTATATACATATACATTTCTACTATATATTATATATTAGTAATGAATAAAGATAAATACTATGACCATTCTTTATTGAAACCTGCATTTATATTCTTCCAGTATGAATCACTATTTAATTTTATTTGCTTATTGTATACTTTTCTATCACTAACATTAGAATTTCAGGAGGAAGGACGATTTCAATCTGGTTGATTTTTATTCCTAAAGCTGTGGCCGTTACCTGGCATAATAGATACTTAATATTGAAAGAAGGGAGAAAGAAAGGATGAATTAAAGAACAATAGAGGAATTTGCCCATCTTAGTCAATTTGGGTTGCTATCAACTCAAACTTGGTGGTTTTCATAACAAAAATTTATTTCTTACTGGAGATTTGATAGTCCAAGGTCAGGGTGCCAGCATGGCCCAGTTCTAGCATGAGCCCTCTGCCTGGTTTACAAAAGGCAGTACTCTAACTGCACACTCACAAGACTGAAAACAAAAAAAAATAAAGCTCTTGTTTCCTCTTCAGTCGGTAAGTTCAGTCTCTCAGTCATGTCCGACTCTTTGCGACCCCGTGGGCTGCAGCAGAACAGACTTCCCTGTCCATCAACAACTCTCAGAACTTGCTCAGACTCATGTCCATTGAGTAGGTGATGCCATCCAATCATCTCATCCTCTGTTATTCCCTTCTCCTCCTGCCTTCAATCTTCCCCAGAATCAGGGGCTTTTCTCTGAGTCAGTTCTTTGTATTAGGTGGCCAAAGTATTGGAGTTTCAGCTTTAGCACCAGTCCTTCCAAAGGACTGATCTCCTTTAGAATGGACTGGTTAGATCTCCTTGCAGTCCAGCGGACTCTCAAGAGTCTTCTCCAACACCACAGTTCAAAAGCATCAATTCTTTGGCACTCAGCTTTGTTTATAGTCCAACTCTCACATCCATACATGACTACTGGAAAAACCATAGCCTTAACACAACGGACCTTTGTTTTCAAAGTAATGTCTCTGCTTTTTAATATGCTGTCTAAATTGGTCATAACTTTCCTTCCAAGGAGTAAGAGTCTTTTAATTTCATGGCTGAAGTCACCATCTGCAGTGATTTTGAACCCCCCAAGACTAAAGTCTGTCACTGTTTCCACTGTTTCCCCATCTATTTGCCATACAGTGATGGGACCAGGTGCTTCGTTTTCCGAATACTGAGCTTAAGCCAACTTTTTCACTCTCCTCTTTCACATTCATTAAGAGGCTCTTTAGTTCTTCTTCACTTTCTGCCATAAGGGTGATGTCATCTGCGTGTCTGAGGTTATTGATATTTCTCCCAGCAATCTTGATTCCAGCTTGTGCTTCATCCAGCCCAGCATTTCGCATGATGTATTCTGCATATAAGTTAAATAAGCAGAGTGACAATATACAGGCTTGACATACTCTTTTCCCGATTTGGAATCGGTCTGTTCCATGTCCAGTTCGAACTGTTGCTTCTTGACCTGCACACAGATTTCTCAGAGGGTAGGTAAGGTGGTCTGCCATTTCCATCTCTTTAAGAATTTTCCAGTTTGTTGTGACCCACACAGTCAAAGGCATTAGCGTAGTCAATAAAGCAGAAGTAGATGTTTTTCTGTAACTCTTTTGCTTTTTCGATGATCCAGTGGATGTTGGCAATTTGATCTCTGTTTCCTCTGTGTTTTCTAAATCCAGCTTGACTATCTGGAAATTCATGATTCATGTACTGTTGAAACCTGGTTTGGAGAATTTTGAGCATTTCTTTGCTGGTTTGTGAGATGAAGGCAATTGTGCAATAGTTTGAGCATTCTTTGGCATTGTCTTTCTTTGGGATTGGAATGAAAACTGACCTTTTCCAGTCCTGTGGCCAATGCTACGTTTTCCAAATATGCTGCCACATTGAGTGCAGCACTTTCACAGCATCATTTTTTAGGATTTGAAATGGCTCAACTGGAATGCCATCCCCTCCACTAGCTTTGTTTGTAGTGATGTTTCCTAAGGCCCACTTCACTTTTGCATTACACGATATCTGGCTCTAGCTGACTAATCATACCATCATGGTTATCTGAGTCATAAAGATCTTTTTTGTATAATTCTTCTGTGTATTCTTGCCACCTCTAATATTTTATGCTTCTGTTATGCCCAGACTATTCCCGTCCTTTATTGTGCCTGTCGTTGCATGAAATGTTCATTGATATCTCTAATTTTCTTGAAGAGATCTCTTGTCTTTCCCATTCTATTGTTTTCCTCTATTTCTTTGTATTGATCACTGAGGAAGGCTTTCTTATCTCTCTTTCTATTCTTTGGAACTCTGCATACAAATGGGTATATCTTTCCTTTTCTCCTTTGCCTTTTGCTTCTCTTCTTTTCTCAGCTATTGGTAAGGCCTCCTCAGACAATCATTTTGCCTTTTCACATTTTTTTTTCTTGGGGATGATCTGATCACTACCTACTATACAATGTCAAGAACCTCTGTCCATAGTTTTTCAGGCACTCTATCAGATCTAATCCCTTGAATCTATTTGTCACTTCCACTGTATAATCTTAAGGGATTTGATTTAGGTCATACCTGAATGGTCTAGTGGTTTTCCCTACTCCTTTCAGTTTAAGTCTGAATTTTGTAATAAGGAATTCATGATCTGAGCCACAGTCTGTTTCCAGTCTTGTTTTTGCTGACTGTATAGAGCTTCTCCATTTTTGGCCACAAAGGATATAATCAATCTGATTTCGGTGTTGACTGTTTGGTGATGTCCATGTGTAGAGTCTTCACTTGTGTTGTTGGAAGAGTGTGTTTGCTATGACCAGTGTGTTCCCTTGGCAAAACTCTATTAACCTTTGCCCCACTTCAATTTGTACTTCAAGGCCAAACTTGCCTGTTACTCCAGGTATTTCTTGATTTCCTACTTTTGCATTCCAGTCCCCTATAATGAAAAGGACATTTTTTGAGTGTTAGTTCTAGAAGGTCCTGTAGGTCTTCATAGAACTGTTAAACTTCAGCTTCAGCATTACTGGTTAGGGCATAGACTTGGATTACTGTGATATTGTATGTTTTGCCTTGGAAACTAACAGAGATCATTCTGTTGTTTTTGAGATTGTACCCAAGAACTCCATTTCAGACTCTTTTGTTGACTATGATGGCTACTTCATTTCTTCTAAGGGATTCTTGCCCATAGTAGTAGATATAATGATCATTTGAGTTAAATTTGCCCATTCCAGTCCATTTGAGTTCACTGATTCCTGACATGTCAATGTTCACTCTTGCCATCTCCTGTTTGACCACATCCAATTTACCTTGATTCATGGACCTAACATTCCAGGTTCTTATGCAATATTGTTCTTTACAGCATTGGACTTTACTTCCATCACCAGTCACATACACAACTGGGTGTTGATTTATTTTGACTCCATTTCTTCATTGTTTCTGGAGTTATTTTCCCACTCTTCTCCCGTAGCATGTCGGGCACCTACTGACCTGGGGAGTTCGTCTCTCAGTGTCATCTTTTTGCCTTTTCATACTGTTCATGGGGTTCTCAAGGCAAGAATACTGAAGTTCTTTCCCATTCCCTTCTCCAGTGGACCACATTTTTCCAGAACTCTCCACCATTAACCATCCGTCTTTGGTGGCCTTACATGGCATGGCTCATAGTTTCACTGATTTAGACAAGGTTGTGGTCCATGAGGTCAATTTGATTAGTTTTCTATGATTTTGGTTTTCATTCTTTCTGCCCTCTGATGGATAAGGGTAAGAGGCTTATGGAAGCTTTCTGATAGGAGAGACTGAGGGGGAAACATGGTCTTGCTCTAATGGGAGGGGCCATGCTCAGTAACGGAGAAGGCAATGGCATCCCACTCCAGTACTCTTGCCTGGAAACTCCCATGGATGGAGGAGCCTGGTAGGCTGCAGTCCATGGGGTTGCTGAGTCAGACACGACTGAGTGACTTCACTTTCACTTTTCACTTTCATGCATTGGAGAAGGAAATGGCAACCCACTCCCGTGTTCTTGCCTGGAGAATCCCAGGGATGGGGGAGTCCAATGGGCTGCCATCTGTGGGGTCGCACAGAGTCGGACATGACTGAAGCGACTTAGCAGCAGCAGCATGCTCAGTAAATCTTTAGTCCAATTTTCTGTTGATGGGAGGGGCTGTGTTCCCTCCCTGTTGTTTGACCTGAGGCCAGACTATGGCGGAGGTAATGAAAATAATGGCAACCTCCTTCAAAAGGTCCTGTGCATGCACTGCTGCACTCATTGTCTTTGACCCTGAAGCAGCCCACTACCAGCTCAAGCCTCCACAGGAGACTCCTGGACACTCACAGGCAAGTCTGAGTCAGTCTCTTGTAGGGTCACTCCTTTCTCTTCTGTTCTGGTGTGCACAGGTTTTGTTTGGGCCTTCGAAGAGTCTGTTTCCCCAGTCCTGTGTAAGTTCTGGTGGTTCTATGGTGGGGTTATGGCGACCATCTCCAAGAAGGCTTATGCCACACCCAGGTCTGCTGCACCCAAAGCCCCTGCGCCTGCAGCAGGCCACTGCTGACCCACGCTTCTGCAGGAGACACTCAAACACTAAAAGGCAGACCTGGCTCAGTCTCTGTGAGTCTCCTGGTATGCACAAGGTTTTGTTTGAGCCCTCTGAGCATTTCTGGCAGGTATGGGGTTTGATTCTAAACACGATTTCTCCACTCCTACCATCTTGCTGGGGCTTCTTGTTTGTCCTTGGAAGTGGGGTATCTCTTTTTGATGGGATCCAACATTCTCCTGTGGATAGTTGTTCAGTGGCAAGTTGTAATTTTAGAGTTCTTGCAAGAGAAGATGAGTGCATGTCCTTCTACTCCGCCATGTTTAGTTACCTATCTGTTTCTTTTTGTATAGACACTAATCTCATCACTAGGGTTCCACCCTTCTGATCTAATTACCTCCCAAAGCCACATCTCCAAACACCATCACATGGGCTATTAGGGCTTCAGTATATGAATTTCGATGAGACACAAGCATACAGTCCATAATATTGCCCAATATTATATAAGCAGTAAGTAACACAGCTCCTGCAGCAAAAGCAAATATATATTCTGCATGAACATGAAAGTTGGGTAGTCCTACTTCATGCTGATCTCTTCACCAGAGTCAGCAGGTTTGTGAAATTGCACTTACATTGAATCATAAGCAATATGGTCAGGGTATTTTTAAGTGAATTTGGGTACATTGTGTGTTTAAGATTCAGAGCCATAAACTGTACCTTTAAAACACATATACAGTCCCCAAGAATACAGATTTTTTAAGAGTTCAAACAATTTAGTTCATTTTCTATAAATTTATGCTTTCTTGGCTTTTTCAAAGATTTTTATAAATCAATGAATTCAAGTTAGCTATTAATACAATTGTAATCTCACACCTTTCATCCGCTTATTATTTGGTAGCTGCTAAAGAACTTCTGCACATATTCTTTCATCTAAACCCCAAGACTTCCCTGAGACCAATAAGACTAGAACAGCTGTAAGACATGAAAGACTCACTTATTAGCAAATAGAAAATAGTTGGTCAGCTGTCTAGAGATCCTAAATCTTAGCCTTGTCTTATTTTTGGTAGGTTTTCCAGTTCCATCAAGAGTTGAAAAAAAGAAAAATGCAATGTAAGCCAAATCTTTGAGATCACCTGCCCTGAGCAAATGTCCAGCTCATATCTGAAAATTAGGTAGCCATCACAATAGTAATTCCCCCTGATTCACATTTAGATATAACTTCAGATTTGTTGCTTTCACCTAAAATTCTCCTCTAAAAACAAAAGTCCAAGGTGATGCAGAGTGAAGGCCTGCCAAGGCAACAAGGGAGGGCTCTGTTCCCATCATTTATCATCTCTTACCACATATGACCCAGGTCAGTGTCACCTGCCATTTCTAGTCTATCACAGGGCAGTCTATGCAGAAAACATGTAGACTAAACTCTCCAACACACTGGGGTATAATTCCTGCCATCATTTTTATTGGTTTGAGTTTGCTTTAGTTTTATTATTTTTCACTCTTTCTATTCTTTACTCTCTACCTTTCTTCTTTCCTTTCTTTTTTCTTTCTCCTTTTCCTTTCCTTATTATTGACTCCTTTCTGACAACAAAATTTACTTTTAGTGGAACAGGATTTTGAGATGTTCTAATTAATAGTATATGAAATTAGGATATTATATTCATTTTTAATCCTGTCT
>SJYT01054114.1:41508-58246 GCA_006410635.1 Cephalophus harveyi
AAGAGACAGGGACTGGGGGCAGGAGGAGAAGGGGACGACCGAGGATGAGATGGCTGGATGGCATCACGGACTCGATGGACGCGAGTCTGAGTGAACTCCGGGAGATGGTGATGAACAGGGAGGCCTGGCGTGCTGCGATTCAAGGGGTCGCAAAGAGTCGGACATGACTGAGCGACTGAACTGAACTGAACTGAACTGTGAACTTCAAGATTTTCCAATTAATTTTAGAAAAGGCAGAGGAACCAGAGGTCAAATTGCCAAAATCCGCTGGATCATGGAAAAAGCAAGAGAGTTCCAGAAAAACATCTATTTCTGCTTTATTGACTATGCCAAAGCCTTTGACTGTGTGGGTCACAATAAACTGGGGAAAATTCTGAAAGAGATGGGAATACCAGACCACCTGACTTGCCTCTTGAGAAACCTATATGCAGGCCAGGAAGCAACAGTTAGAACTGGACATGGAACAACAGACTGGTTCCAAATAGGAAAAGGAGTACGTCAAGGCTGTATATTGTCACTCTGCTTATTTAACTTATATGCAGAATACATCATGAGCAACACTGGGCTAGATGAAGCACAAGCTGGAATCAAGATTGCCGGGAGAAATATCAATAACCTCAGATATGCAGATGACACCCCCGTTATGGCAGAAAGTGAAGAGGAACTTACCGGGGTCCAGCCCTGGTTGGATACAGGGTATTCGAAACATGGATGGCGAGGCAAGAGAGGTATATAGATATAGATTTATACACTTAGAGATGTATATATATATAGATATATAGAGAGGTAAGAAAACAGTTAAGAAAATAGAGGAGAGAAAGAGGCTGATAATCCTTAGTTTATGCAAAAAGCCAATAAAGTCTCAGACAAGAGACTTGCTCTGTTCACGTAGGCCACAGGCACCCTCTCGAATAGCAGAAGGTGCCCCCATCTTGGGCAACTTCTCGAGTGGGTCTTAGAAGCCCAGGCAAAAAAGTGAACGCAGAGAGCCTCTTCACTCCAAGGGATCAGCCTGAAAAAGAGAGGGAGGGAGAGTGAGAAAGAGAGAGAAAGAATTGATAGGGGGGAGGCCAAGCTTGTGTAAAAATCCCATAACTTTATTTTCAAAAGGTGCTTATATACCCTAAGTTTTACATAAAGGAAGATGCAGAGTCATGCAGGGGCAGCAGTCCTGACCCTTATTGATACCAGGCTTTCTTTCTGCATATTTTTCTGTATGCAAAAGGTCTCAGGTGATTTATATTATCTTCTGGCCAAGAAGCCTGTTAACATTTTATGGCTTTTTTTCCTTGATGAATGTTAATCAACCAAAAAACTCATTTTCCCTTGAAGTGTTTTTGTTTAATCTGCATCACCCTCAAAGTACTAAATAAAGTTACATCCTTATAGAACAAAGGTGCAGTGGGTTACAACAAAGTACTTAACTCAAAGATCTATGTTGCTACTTGTTTTTTCTATATACCAATTATGTTAATTAATGCACTCCCGGGTACACAGCAAATAAAGGATATGAAAACTTGGCAGCAAGTATTGGCTCAACAATGAAACCCTTAACCAGTTTTATTCTAATGATTTTTAACTCCTCAAAAGGCTCTACATTTCTAAAATGTTTTAAGTTTCTTGTGCCTCTCACGTTTGGGAGGCTGTAAATAATCATATGCGTAGTTGAAAATGTCAGGATAAACCTGTTAGGCAAGTTAGAAGCAATCAGAGGGGTTTGAATTGAAACACTCCAATTATGCCCAGGAGATTTATTAACTAGAGCTCTAAGTTAATTTTCTTCAAAGAAAGGTGGTTGGGGACAGCACCCCCTTAATGTCAGAGGTGTTGGTGAGAGACATGAAATAATAAAACAGACAGATTCTGATTTCAGGGTAGATGCTCAGGCAGAGGATCCCTTGAGACCTGACCCACCTTGCCTGCCAGGTCTCTCTGCATGACCTTGTCATGGGTGGGACCTCCTGTGCTGGCTCTTGTTTGGAAGGAATGCTGCTAAAGCTGAAACTCCAATACTTTGGCCACCTCATGTGAAGAGTTGACTCATTGGAAAAGACTCTGATGCTGGGAGGGATTGGGGGCAGGAGGAAAAGGGGACGACAGAGGATAAGATGGCTGGATGGCATCACTGACTCAATGGACATGAGTTTGAGTGAACTCCGGGAGTTGGTGATGGACAGAGAGGCCTGGCGTGCTGCAATTGATGGGGTTGCAAAGAGTCGGACATGACTGAGTGACTGAACAGAACTGAGCTGACGGTTTTCTTTTCTTTTTTTTTGCAGATTTTTTTCTTAGCAAGTTGAGGCATTTCCTTCTCTTCCCAATTTGCTTTTAATTTTTATAATGAATGGGTATTGTATTTTGCTAAATGTTTTTTTTTATGCATCTATTAATGTGGTCATGTATTTTTCTTTTTTTAGCCTATTAATATAATAGAGTCTATCAATTGATCTTCAAATGTTGAACCAGCCTTGCATATTGGGGATACATCCTTCTTAGTTGTAGTGTGTAATTCTTTTTATAAATTATTGGATTCAGTTCAGTTCTGTCCCTCAATCGTGTCCGACTCTTGAACCCAAGAGTTTGCCCCCGTGAACTGCAGCATGCCAGGCCTCCCTGTCCATCAACAACTCCTGGAGTCCACCCAAACCCATAACCATCGAACTGATGATGCCATCCAACCATCTCATCCTCTGTCATCCCCTTCTCCTCCTGCCCTCAATCTTTCCCAGCATTAGGGTCTTTTCTAGTCAGTCAGCTCTTTGCATGAGGTGGCCAAAGTATTGGAATTTCAGCCTCAACATCAGTCCTTCCAATGAACACCCAGGACTGATTTCCTTTAGGATGGACTGGTTGGATTTCCTTGCAGTCCAAGGGAATCTCAAGTGTTTTCTCCAACACCACAGTTCAAAAGCATCAATTCTTCGGTGCTTAGCTATTATTTGCTAGTATTTTGTTGAGGATTTTTGCATTTATATTCATTGGACACATTGGTCTGTGATTTATTGTTATTACAGTATGCTCTGATACATTTAAAAATAGTTAAATTGTCCCTTCCCCTGCTGGAAATGCATGTGTTTTTTTCTCAGATATTTACATTGGGAATCAGGTTAAACTCCTACATGTAATTCTCACAATATTGTAGGGCCCTTCTTATGACAAGCCCCCCCACCCTGAAGTTTTTAACCCTCAGTCTTGTGGACACTGCACCTCCAGAAATTTGTCAATTATGTTCAAGTTTTCCTCTCCTGACCCTGGTTCCCCTGGTTTCTACTCCAGTAAGCTATGACTTCCTGTGTTCACTTGTCTTTCTCTCCAATCTTGGGCAATGGTTTGCCCAGTGTCCTCCCATCTCTTATGAAACCAAGAATAATTGTTAATTTTTCAGTCTATTCAGCTTTTTACTTCTTAGAGCAGAGTGACAACTTTCAAGTTTCTTTCATGTGGAACTGCAAACCAGAAATTTATATATATATATATATATATATATATATATTACAGTGAAGTTTGGTCTTGTAATATTAAAAAGTTATTTTTAGATTTAATATAAAGCAAGAACACTCTCCACTCATGATAGATTGAATTTACATATCATTTAGAGTGAGCAAACAGTGATTCTTGAAAAGACACTTTAAAATGTACTATAAATTCTTCCAGGCAATTTGTTTGAACTCCCCCCCCCAAAAAAAAAAAATTGTCTTGCTATTAGAGGTTTCAAAATAATTATTATTTTCAATAGTTTATGATATTAATTTCAATGTCAAAGAAATGCAAAATAATTTTAAATGGTTAGACTGGTTTAGACATAAAAGATAACGAGCTCTATGATATCATCAAAAGAAAAGATTTAATGGAAATATTAAAAATTATAGTAGTAAATAAAAAGGACCTTCAAGAATGAAAAAATAAAATAAAATAAAAATATAGAAAAAATCCCTGGGTTGGGAAGATTTCCCTGGAGAAGGGAAAGGCTATCCACTCCAGTATTCTGCCCTGCAGAATTCCATGGACAGTATAGTCCATAGGTTCAGAAAGAGTCAGACATGACTGAGCAACTTTCACTTTTTTAAGGAATAAAGTACTAAATTTGTTGAGAGACAATTGACTCAACATTTTTATTGAAGATAGTGTTAGTGATGTAGAGTTTTCTGCATCATTCACTGTCATCCTCTAAAGAATGATAGAAATATGTTGCTATTTTACAGCAGTTAAGTTAATCCTAGAATAACAGTGCTTCCCATCACAGCTCAGTTGGTAAAGTATCTGCCTGTGATGCAGGAGACCCGGGTTTGATTCCTGGGTCAGGAGGATCCACTGGAGAAGGGGTAGGTTACTCACTCCAGTATTCTTGGGCTTCCATTGTGGCTCAGCTGGTAAAGAATCTGCCTGCAATGCAGGAGACCTAGGTTCGATCCCTGGGTTGGGAAGATCCCCTGGAGAAGGGAAAAATACCCACTCCAGTATTCTGGCCTGGAGAATTCCATGGACTATGCAGTCCTTGGGGTCGCAAAGAGTCAGACAGGACTGAGTAACCTTCACTTCACCCATACTAGATAGTCACCATATAGTTTAACACATTTCTCCTAGTGAATTTTCCTAACCAAAGATAACTCTTCTAAAGACCTACCCTAGGATTCTGAATTTGATCTAAGACAAAAATCAAATGAACAATGCTGAATGAGTGTCTATGATCATTCTATTCAAAATTACCATTTTTGTAATGGTAATTGCCATTTTTGTGTACCTCTCATGTGTGAGGCACTTTACAGACATTATCTCTCTTAATTGTCTTTATCTTCACCCTACCAGGTAAATATGGAAATCCCTGCATTATAGGTAAGTGAACAGACTCATATTGCTGAGGTAACTTGTAAAATCAAACAAAATTAGGAGCCAAGATGGGGAGGGAGGTGGGAGGGGGGTTCAGTATGGTGATGAACAGGGAGGCCTGGTGTGCTGCGATTCATGGGGTCGCAAAGAGTCGGACATGACTGAGCGACTGAACTAACTAACTAACTAACTAAAGAAAGAGGACTCAAGTGAATTGTTAAGTAACAAGGTTAGAAATAATTTAAAGACTTCGAGGAAAATGGTTAGGGAAAAATCCATGGAAGCAAGTTTGGAAATATGACTGAAGGATGGTTATTTGAAAAGACCCTAATTCTTGGAAAGATTGAGCACAGGAGGAGAAGGAGTGACAGAGGAAGAAATGGTAGAATGACATCACTGAATCAGTGGACATGAGTTTGAACAAACTCTGGAAGATAGTGAAGGACTGGGAAGCCTGCATGCTGTAATCCATGGGGTTGCAAAGAGTTGGACATGACTTAACGACTGAACAACACCAACAGCAATTGAAGGGTGGAGAGAACGTGATACCTAGAAATGAAAGAATATCTCACAACAAGAGAAAGAAGACCCAGAGATAAAAGGTGGTAACAGGGAGATGTCTGAGTGGAGTTAGAAAATGAGTGAAGGGGGCATTTTACCTAAGAATGTGCTTTGAATATGTGCTTGTATAAGTGTCACATATGTTAACCTTATCATTTTTAAATACTTCATGATGAAGTTGTTTGGGAAGGACACATTAGAAAGATACTAAGAAAAATAGAAAAGGCGCTTTTTTTATGCTTAGAAAGGGAGGTAAATTTGAGTAGAAGATGTAATATTGGGCATGTGCTGAGTGTGCTCAGTCTCTTCAGTCATGTTCACCTCTTTGTAACCCAGAGGACTATAGCCGCCAGACTCCTCTGTCCATGGGATTCTCCAGGCAAGAATACTGCAGTGGGCTGCTATGCCCTTTTCAGGGAATCTTCCAAACCAGGGGTCGAACCTGTGTCTATTATGTCTCCTGCATTGAAGGTGGGTTCTTTACCACTAGTGCCACCCGAAAAGTTCAATATTGGGTGTAGATAATTAGAAAACATCAGAGAAAGCAGATATTTTGTGGGGAAAATATAAAGAGAAACAACAAAAACATAATGGGTTGCTAAAACAAATTTTAAGCTGCTGACATTTTCTTTCTCCTGCTTTGACTATTCATGGAATGACTCAAAAGATATATTATATGGCATAAAAAACTAAAAAAAAATAAAATAAAATCAGTTCAGTTCAGTTCAGTTCAGTCGCTCAGTCGTGTCCAACTCTTTGCGACCCCATGAATCGCAGCACGCCAGGCCTCCCTGTTCATCACCATCTCTCGGAGTTCACTCAGACTCACATCCATTGAGTCAGTGATGCCATCCAGCCATCTCATCCTCGGTCGTCCCCTTCTTCTCCTGCCCCCAATCCCTCCCAGCATCAGAGTCTTTTCCAATGAGTCAACTCTTTGCATGAGGTGGCCAAAGTAATAAAATAAAATAAGTAAGGAAAAATGTTAAATTAACATTTATTTGCACTTCTATATTCCAGGCTTTACAGCAAAAATTTTAATTCTCTCAACATTTCTGTGATTTAGATTTCTTATTATCCCCATTTTATAAATAACCTTAGATTAAAGGAAATTAAGTCATTTTGGCAAGATCACAGAGTTGAATGGGGCAGGTCTTGGGTTGTAACTCCACAGTTTGGGCTCATCACCACCTCATGATACTACTGCATATGAAAGGTATTTTCATCGAAGCTGGGATCATAGACAATCCTAGGCTTTGTACATGAAAACACTCTAAAGGTAATATAAATCACCTGATTTTATAGCATACTTTGCTACTAGCTTCTAGTTTCACTCTAAGTTAATTTCTAAACCTTTATCATAACTTATTTTATGACTGGGTGCTCCAATGTCTTTTCTACATGACATAGTTCAGTTCAGTTCAATTGCTTAGTCCTGTCTGACTCTTTGCGACCCTGTGAACTGCAGCATGCTAGGTTTCCCCATCCATCACAAACTCCCAGAGTGTACTCAAACTCAAGTCCATTGAGTCAGTGATGCCATCTAACCATCTCATCCACTGTCGTCCCCTTCTCCTGCCGTTGATCTTTCCCAACATCAGGATCTTTTCCAGTAAGTTCTTTGCATCAGGTGGCCAAAGAATTGGAGTTTCAGCTTCAGTATCAGTGCTTTCAACAAATATTCAGGACTGATTTCCTTTAGGATTGATGGATGAGATCTCCTTATAGTCCAAGGGACTCTCAAGAGTCTTCTCCAACACCACAGTTCAAAAGTATCAATTCTTTGGCACTCAGCTTTCTTTATAGTCCAACTCTCACAGCCATACATGACTAATGAAAAAAACCATGACTTTGATTAAATGGACCTTTGTTGGAAAAGTAATGTTTCTGCTTTTTAAAATGCTGTCTAGGTTGGTTTTTCTTTTGTCTTTTAACTTCATGGCTGCAGTCACCATCTGCAGTGATTTTGGAGCCCCCCCAAAATAAAGTCTGTCACTGTTTCCACTGTTTCCCCACCTATTTGCCATGAGTGATAGGACTGGATACCATGATCTTCATTTTATGAATGTTGAATTTTAAGACAGTTTTTTCACTCTCCTCTTTCACTTTCATCAAGAGGTTCTTTAGTTCTTTGCATTCTGCTATAAGGGTGGTGTCATATGCATATTGGAGGTTATTGATATTTCTCTGGGCAATCTTGATTTCAGCTTGTGCTTCATCCAGCCCAGTATTTCACATGATGTATTCTGCATATAAGTTAAGTAAATAGGGTAATAATATACAGCCTTGATGTGCTCATTTCCCAATTTGGAACAACTCTATTGTTCCATGTCCGTTTCTAACTTCTTGACCTACAAACAGATTTCTCAGGAGGCAGGTCAGGTGGTCTGGTGTTCCCATCGCTTGAAGATTCTTCCACAGTTTGTTGTGATCCACACAGTCAAAGGCTTGGCATAGTCAATAAAGCAGAAATAGATGTTTTTCTGGAACTATCTTGCTTTTTTGATTATCCAAATGATGTTGGCAATTTGTTCTCTGGTTCCTCTGCCTTTTCTAAATCCAGCTTGATCATCTGGAAGTTCACAGTTCATATACTGTTGAAACCAGGCTTGGAGAATTTTGACATTACTTTGCTAGTGTGTGAGATGAGTGCAATTATGTGCTGGTTTGAACATTTTTTGACATTGCCTTTCTTTGAGATTGGAATGAAAGTTGACTTTTTCCAGTCCTGTGGCCTCTGCTGGGTTTTTCAGATTTTCTGGCATATTGATTGCAACACTTAACCAGCATCATCTTTTAGGATTTGAAATAGGTCAACTGAAATTCCATCACCTCCACTATCTTTGTTTGTAGTGATGCTTCCTAAGACTCACTTGACTTTGCATTCCAGGATGTCTGGCTCTAGGTGAGTGATCACACCATCATGGTTATCTGGGTCATGAAGGTCTTTTTCTGTATAGTTCTTCTTTGTATTCTTGCCACCTCTTCTTATTACCTTCAGCTTCTTTTAGGTCTGTCTTTTATTGTGCTCATGTTTGTATGAAATATTCTCTTGGAATCTCTATTTTCTTGAAGAGACCTCTAGTCTTTCCCATTCTATTGTTTTCTTCTGTTTCTTTGCAGTGATCACCAGGGAAGGGTTTCTTATCTTTCTTTGCTATTCTTTGTAACTCTACATTCAAATGGGTGTATTTTTCATTTTCTCCTTTGAGTTTCACTTCACTTCTTTTCTTAGCTATTTGTAAGGCCTCTTCAGACAACCATTTTGCATTTTTGCTTTTTTTTCTCCTTAGGGATGGTCTTGATCACTGTCTCCTGTACAATGTCACAAACCTCCATCCATAGTGTTTCAGGCACTCTGTCTATCAGAGATTATCTTTTGATCTATTTGTTACTTCCAGTGTTTAAACATAAGGCATTTTATTTAGGTCATATCTGGATGGTTTCTATGAACAAAACTACTAGAAGAGATGGAATTCCAGCTAAACTATTTCAAATCCTAAAAGATGATGCTGTTAAAGTGCTGCACTCAATATGCCAGCAAATTTGGAAAACACAGCAGTGGCCACAGGACTGGAAAAGATCAGTTTTTGTTCCAATTCCAAAGGAGGGCAATGCCAAAGAATGCTCAAACTATCGCACAATTGCACTCATCTCACATGCTAGCAAAGTAATGCTCAAAATTCTCTAAGCCAGGCTTCAACAGTACATGAACTGTGAACTTTCAGATGTTCAAGCTAGATTTAGAAAAGGCAGAGAAACCAGAGATAAAATTGCCAATATCAATTATATTATTGAAAAGGCAAGAAAATTCCAGAAAAACATCTGCTTTTGATTAAGCCAAAGCTTTTGACTCTGTAGTTCACAAACTACTATGGAAAACTCTTCAAGAGATGGGAATACCAGACCAGCTTAGTCGCCTCCTGAGAAATCTGTATGCAGCTCAAGAAGCAAAAGTTAGAACCAGACATGGAACAACAGACTGGTTCCCAGTTGGGGAAGGAATGCATCAAGGCTGTATATTGTCACCCTGCTTATTTAACTTATATGCAGAGTACATCATGCAAAATGCCAGGCCCAATGAAGCACAAGCTGGAATCATGATGCTGGGAGAAATATCAATAACCTTAGATATGCAGATGACCCCACCCTTATGAGGAGAAGGCAATGGCACCCCACTCCAGTACTCTTGCCTGGAGAATCCCATGGATGGAGGAGCCTGGTAGGCTACAGTCCATGGGGTCGCTAAGAGTCGGACATGACTGAGTGACTTCACTTTCACTTTTCAGTTTCATACATTGGAGAAAGAAACGGCAACCCACTCCAGTATTCTTGCCTGGAGAATCCCAGGGATGGAGGAGCCTGGTGGGCTGCCATCTATGGGGTCACACAGAGTTGGACACAACTGACACGACTTAGCAGTAGCCACCCTTATGGCAGTGAGTGAAGAGGAACTAAAGAGCCTCTTGATGAAAGTGAAAGTGGGAATTCAAAAAGCTGGCTTAAAACTCAACATTCAAAAAGGTAAGATCATGGCATCTGGTCCCAATACTTCATAGCAAATAGATAGGGAAACAATGTAAACAGTGACAGGGTTTTTTTTTTTTTTTTCTTGGGCTCCAAAATCACTGCAGATGGTGACTGTAGCCATTAAATTAAAAGATGCTTGGCCTTGGAAGAAAAATTATGACCAACCTAGACAGCATATTAAAAAGCAGAGACATTATTTTGTCAACAAAGGTCCATCTAGTCAAAGGCATGGTTTTTCCAGTAGTCATGTATGAATGTGAGAGTTGGACTACAAAGAAAGCTGAGCACTGAAGAATTGATGTTTTTGAAGTGTGGTGTTGGAGAAGACTCTTGAGGACACTTGGACTGCAAGGAGATCCAACCAGTCCATCCTAGAGGAGATCAGTCCTGAATATTTCTTGAAACGACCGGTACTGAAGCTGAAACTCCAATACTTTGGCCACCTAATGCAAATAACTGACTCGGTGGAAAAACCAAACCCTGATGCTTTGAATGATCGAAGGCTGGAGGAGAAGAGGACAACAGAGGATGATATGGTTGGATGGCATTACTGACTCGATGGACATGAGTTTGAGCATGCTCCAGGAGTTGTTGATGGACAGGGGAGCCTAGAATGTTGCAGTCCATGTGGTCGCAAACAGTCGGACATGACTGAGCGACTGAACTGAACTGAACTGAACTGAACTGAACTGAATGGTCTAGACGTTTTCCCTACTTTCTTCAACAGAAGTCTAAATTTTGCAATAAAAGATTCATGATCTGAGCCATAGTCATCTCCCAGTCTTGTCTTTTATGACTGTTTAGAGCTTTCCATCTTTCACTGAAAAGAAATAATCAATCTGATTTCAGTATTGGCCATCTGGTGATGTCCATTTGTAGAGTCTTCTTTTGTGTTGTTGGAAGAGAGTGTTTACTATGACCAGTGCATTCTCTTGACAAACCTCTGTTAGCTTTTGCCTTGCTTCATTTTGTACTCCAAGGCCAAATTTGTCTGTTACTCCAGGTATTTCATGACTTCGTTCTTTTACATTCCGTCCTCTATAATGAAAAGGACATCTTTTTTGAGGGTTTTAGAAGGTCTTGTAGGTCTTCATAGAATCATTCAACTTCATCTTCTTCACCATTACTGGTTTCAGCATAGACTTGGTTTACTGTGATATTGAATGGTTCACCTTGGAAACAAACAGAGATCATTCTGGCAATTTTGTTATTGCACCCAAGTACTGCATTTTGGATTCTTTTGTTGACTATGAGGGCTACTCCATTTCTTCTAAGAGATTCCTGTCCATGGTAGTAGATATAATAGTCACTGAATTAAATTCATCCAGCCAGTCCATTTTAGTTCATTGTTTCCTAAAATGTCAATGTTTACTCTTGTTATTTTCNATTGCACCCAAGTACTGCATTTTGGATTCTTTTGTTGACTATGAGGGCTACTCCATTTCTTCTAAGAGATTCCTGTCCATGGTAGTAGATATAATAGTCACTGAATTAAATTCATCCAGCCAGTCCATTTTAGTTCATTGTTTCCTAAAATGTCAGTGTTTACTCTTGTTATTTTCTGTTTGACCACTTCCAGTTTACCTTGATTCATGGACCTAACATTCCAGGTTCCTATGCAATATTGTTCTTTACAGCATCAAACTTTACTTCCAAAACCAGTCACATCTACATCTGGGTGTTGTTTTTTCTTTGGCTCCATCTCTTCATTCTTTCTGGGGTTATTTCTCCACTTTTCTCCAGTAGCATATTGGGCACCTACCAATCTGGGGAGTTCATCTTTCAGTGTCATATGTTTTTGCCTTTTCATACTGTTCATGGGGTTTTCAAGGCAAGAATACCAAAGTGGTTTGCCAATCCTTTCTCCACTGGATGATGTTTTGTCATACAAAACACATTTTTATGAGACAACAAAATGTGCTATGTTATGTCATACACATTTTGTCTCTACAAGGCTAATACCACCAAATCTCTGAAGTGAATTTGTATTTCATGCTAAACCTGATTTTCTGATTTAAATTTATTCTTCTCTTCACTTTGGTTGGAATTAATTTGGCCTCACCTAGGAATAATCAAACAGGAAAACAAACAACAAATATTTTCATCAAAAACAAAATGTATCCACTAAAGGAGTATATGGTAAAGCAACTTTTTCTACATCTTGAAAACCATCAATAAATATGTAGCTGTGAGACTCTTGGGTCTTCCCAGGTGTCTCAGATGGTAAAGAATCTGCCTGCAATGCAGGAAACCCAGGTTTGATCCCTGGATTGGGAAGATCCTGTGGAGAAAAGAATGGAAAATCCACTCCAGTGTTCTTTCCTAGGGAATTCCATGGACAAAGGAACCTGACAGGCTACAGTGATGCTGGTGTTGCAAGCATCACAAACAAATAAATCTAGTAGAAGTGACAGAATTCCAGCTGAGCTATTTCAACTCTTAAAAGATGATGCTGTGAAAGTGCTGCACTCAATATGCCAGCAAATAAGGAAAACTCAGCAAAGCTACCTGACTGGAAAGGTCAGTGCCAAAGAACATTCAAACTAATGCACAGTTGCACTCATTTCACATGTTAGCAAAATAATGTGTAAAATTCTCCAAGCTAGGCTTCAACAGTACATGAATTGAGAACTCTGAGATGGTCAAGCTAGATTTAGAAAAGGCAGAGCAACCAGAGATCAAATTGCCAACATCTCTTGGATCATAGAAAAAGCAAGATAATTCCAGAAAAGCATCTACTTCTGTTTCATGACTATGCTAAAGCCTTTGACTGTATGAATCACAACAAAATGGAAAATTCTTAGAGAGATGAGAATACCAGGCCACTTTACTTGCCTCCTGTGAAACCTGTATGGAGGTAAAGAAGCAACAATTAGAACCAGACCTGGACCAATGAACTTGTTGAAAATTGGTAAAGGAATACATCAAAGATGTATATTGTCACCTTGCTTATTTAACTTCTATGCAGAGTACATCATGAGAAACACTGAGCTGGAAGAAGCACAAGCTGGAATCAATACTGTTAGGAGAAATATCAATAACCTCAGATATACAGATGATACCACCTTACTGCAGAAAGTGAAGAGGAACAAAATAGCCTCTTGATGAGAGCGAAAGAGGAGAGTGAAAAAGTTGTCTTAAAATTCAACATTCAAAAAACTAAGATCATGGCATATGGTCCCATCACTTCAGGGCAAATAGATGGAGAAACAATGGAAACAGTGAGAGACTTGGGCTCCAAAATCAATGCAGATGGTGACTACAGCCATGAAATTAAAAGACGCTTGCTTCTTGGAAGAAAAGTTATGATGAACCTAGACAGTGTATTAAAAAGCAAAGACATCACTTTGCTGACAGTGGTCTGTCTAGTCAAAGATATGGTTTTTCCAGTAGTCATATATGGGTGTGAGAGTTGGACCATAAAGAAGGTTGAGCATGGAAGAGTTTATCCTTTTGAACTGTGGTGTTGGAGAAGACTCTTGAGAGTCTCTTAGACAGCAAGATCAAGCCAGTCAATCCTAATGGAAATCAACCCTGAATATTCATTGGAAGGACTGTGCCTGAAACTGAAGCTCCAGTACTTTGGCCACTTGATGCAAAGAGCCAACTCATTGGAAAAGATCGTGATTCTGGGTAAGATTGAGGGCAGAGGAGAAAGGGAAGACAGAAGATGAGATGGCTGAATGGCATTACCGACTCAATGGATGTGAGTTTGAGCAAGGTCTGGGAGATGGTGAAGAACAGGGAACCCTAACTTGCTATAGTTCATGGGGTTGCAAATATTCAGACATGACTCAACGACTGAACAAATGAGATTTTTAGTAGATTTTGTAAAATATCTTCTGAAATTTTCTATTTAGAAAATATCTAGAAACCAAAACTCTATCATCAGTCACTATAATGTCTAATCCCAGTAGCTTTTACTTTGAGGAATTAAATTGCAGTCTGGCAATAGAAATGTACAAAATCACATCAAAAGCCCCACAGACTTTATTTTCCAAAATTTTTACTAAAATTTCTAACTGCTTAGAATTTTGTTTTAACATTAACTTAAGAAAAGAACAAAGCAAAATAACACCATCAGAGTATGAAAACTCTGGGACATCATAAATGCATAGATTTCATTTCTTTTTGAGGATTAAAATCTTTATTTGAACATAAAGTTAGTGTTTTTTGCAGATAACTGTCTAAAACTGAGTCAACAAATTTGCCTTTTTATTTAACTCTATATTATACTGTTAACCATATCAGATTATAAGAAATCTGTATTATGAAGATACATTTTTAATATTTTTTTTGTAAAAGAAAATATATACATTTCTTCTATATATATATTTGGCTGCATTGTGTCTTAGCTGTGGGACAGAGGAGCTTTGTTGCATCCAGCATAATGTTTCATTGCAGTGCATAATTTCTCCAGTTGTGTGGTGTGGGCTCAGTAGTTCCTGTGTGTGGGCTTCAGGTCACATGGGCTGCAGTAGTTTTGCTGTGCCAGCTTAGTTTTCCCACATCATATGGAGATCTTAGTTCTCCAACTAGGAATCAAACCGGCATCCCCTGGACCACCAGAAAATTCCCTGAAGGTATTTTTTTTTTTTAAGCCTGTGATTTTTCTTCACCAAATGATAAGAAAATATCTTACATGGTCAAACTATCTCTTTGCACACAGCACAGTTAATAGTAAGTCTGAAATTTCAATAAATATAAGAATAGGCCTGCTGCTGCTGCTGCTGCTGCTAAGTTGCTTCAGTCGTGTCTGACTCTGTGCAACCCCATAGATGGCAGCCCTCCAGGCTCCCCCCTCCCTGGGTTCCTCCAGGCAAGAACACTGGAGTGGGTTGCCATTTCCTTCTCCCATGCATGAAAGTGAAAAATTGAAAGTGAAGTCGCTCAGTCGTGTCTGACTCCTAGTGACCCCATGGACCACAGCCTACCAGGCTCCTCCATCCATGGGATTTTCCAGGCAAGAGTAATGGAGTGGGGTGCCATTGCCTTCTCTGACGAATAGGCCTAGGAGTTAATTAATTGAAAATAAAAACTGCCTGCTCCATTCTAATTCAGTACCTTTGGAATGGGACCCAGAATCTATATGTTTAAAAAATCCTTCAGTATGTTGAATGCAGGGACTCTGGAAATCATACTTGATAATATATTCACAACTTTTTTTTTTTTTCAAAATTTTTAGACTTTTACTAATGGAGGAAAGACCAAACAGGAAATTTGCTATTTAAATTTAAAATTTTGTGTTTAGTATTGTAACCTGCCTTGCTTTTGAAATCCTAGCCCTGATTTCTGACCCTGGTAATCATAGAATTTTGCTTGAAAGCAACTAGAAACCTGACTGAAACATAAACTATCAGTGCTTGAACACCCAAGCATAAGGACTGGAGGAGTTTAGATTTTAAGAAAAGAACAAAAGGATGAGACTGATATCTGGCACTGTTTTCCTCTCTTAATGCTGACTAAGAGGCTGAACATCTGAGCAGAAACTTCAGCAGTGTTATAGATCATGACAGGAGTGTGTGTGCTGGATTTCAGGTCCCAGAAGAGTTGAGTACTTTGGTGACACTGGTGCATGCATCTGTGTATCTATATATTTCCCACCACCCCATCTGTCTTGGTTAATGATACAATTGATGAAGCCAAAACAAACTGGATTTAAGTCATGAGTGTTTTGGGGTCAGTTATTTATATTCTTTCTCAGAACCATTTTAATTTTGTTCACTCATTTGGCAAATACATAACGTGTGTCAGCTATATTCTGAGGCTTTGGTGTCTGTTTTATTTAGAGCATTTTTTTCACGCTAAGTTTTTTGTTTTTATTTTATGTTATGCCTCACAGTGTGAGGGATTTTAGTTCCCTAACAAGGGATTGAACCCATGTCTCCTGCAGTGGAAGCACAAAATCCCAACCACTGGAACACCAGAGAAATCCCTGATGTTTATTTTAAAGGATAATAACTACTTCATTAGGTCATTTTAAGGATTATAATTTGGTGATTTTTAGCATCTGTCACAATGACTTGTGTATAATAATGCTCAAAAAATATACACTGAAGAAAGGAATTGATCAAAGCAGAAGTATCAGGCTTCTAATGAAAATCTATTTTTATCTCATATGCTTTTACTTGCCTTCTTAAGAAATTTAAATGTCACATATTACTATTGTCACAGTATCAGTATAAAAAGTTTGTCAAAATTAATAATTTTACTTTCAGTTAAGTTCAGTCACTCAGTCATGTCTAGAAACCCCATGAATCACAGCATGCCATGCCTCCCTGTCCATCACCAACTCCCAGAGTTCACTCAGACTCACGTCCATTGAGTCAGTGATGCCATCCAGCCATCTCATACTCTGTCGTCCCCTTCTCCTCCTGCCCTCAATCACTCCCAGCATCAGAGTCTTTTGTAATCAGTCAACTCTTCACATGAGGTGGCCAAAGTACTGGAGTTTCAGCTTTAGCATCATTCCTTCCAAAGAAATCCCAGGGCTGATCTTCAGAATGGACTGGTTGGATCTCCTTGCAGTCCAAGGGACTTTCAGGAATCTTCTCCAACACCACAGTTCAAAAGGATCAATTCTTCAGTGCTCAGCCTTCTTCACAGTCCAAGTCTCACATCGATACATGACTACTGGAAAAACCATAGCCTTGACTAGACAGACCTTAGTTGGCAAAGTAATGTCTCTGCTTTTGAATATGCTATCTAGGTTGGTCATAACTTTTCTTCCAAGGAGTAAGTGTCTTCTAATTTCATGGCTGCAATCACCATCTGCAGTGATTTTGGAGGCCCCCCAAATAAAGTCTGACATTGTTTCCAC
>SJYT01054132.1:0-28860 GCA_006410635.1 Cephalophus harveyi
AAAAAAAAAAAAAACTCTCCAGAAAGCAGGCATTGAAGGAACATACCTCAACATAATAAAAGCCATATATGATAAATCCACAGCAAACATTATCCTCAATGGCAAAAAATTGAAAGCATTTCCCCTAAAGTCAGGAACAAGACAAGGGTGCCCACTCTCACCACTACTATTCAACATAGTTTAAGAAATATTAGCCACAGCAATCAGAGCATAAAAATAAACAGAAGGAATCCTGATTGGAAAAGAATTAAAACTCTCACTGTTTGCAGATGACATGAACCTCTACATAAAAAACCCTAAGACTCCACAAGAAAATTACTACAGCTAATCAATGAGTATAGTAAAGTTGTAGGATATAAAAGTAATACATAGAAATCCCTTGCATTCCCTATATACTAACAATGAGAAAGCAGAAAGAGAAATTAAGAAAACAATCCCATTCACCACTGTGACAAAAAGAATAAAATACTTTGGAATAACTCTACCTAAAGAAACAAAAGACCTATATATAGAAAACTATAAAACACTGATGAAAGAAATCAAAGATGATACAAATAGATGGAGGAATATACCATTTTCATGGATTGGAAGAATCAATATAGTGAAAATGAGTATACTACCCAAAGCAATCTATAGATTCAATACAATCACTATCAAGCTACCAACAGTATTTTTCACAGACCTAGAACAAATAATTTCACAATTTGTATGGAAATGCAAAAATACCTGGAATAACCAAAGCAATCCTGAGAAAGAAGAATGGAACTGGAGATCAACCTTCCTGACTTCAGACTATACTACAAAGCTACAGTCATCAAGACATTATGGTACTGGCACAAAGACAGAAATATAGATCGATGAAACAAATAGAAAGCTCAGAGATAAATCCACACACTTATGGACACCTTGTCTTTGACAAAGGAGGCAAAAATATACAATGGCAAAAAGACAAATCTCTTTAACAAATGTTTCTGGGAAAGCTGGTCAACTACCTGTAAAAGAATTAAATTTGAACACTTTTTAATACCATACACAAAAATAAACTCAAAATAGATTAAAGATCTAATTGTAAGACCAGAAACTATAAAATTCCTAGAGGAAAACATAGGCAAAACACTCTCTGACATAAATCACAGCAGGATCCTCTATGAGCCACCTCCCAGAGTAATAGAAATAAAAGCAAAGATAAGCAAATGGAACCTAATTAACCTTAAAAGCTTTTGCACAATGAAGGAAACTATAAGCAAGGGGGAAAGACAGCCTTCATAATGGGAGACAATAATAGAAAACAAAGCAACTGACAAAGAATTAAACTCAAAAATATACAAGCAGCTCCTGCAGCTCAATACCACAAAAATAAATGATACAATCAAAAAGTGGGCCAAAGAACTAAACAGACATTTCTCCAAAGAAGACATACAGATGGCTAACATACACATGAAAAGGTGCTCAACATCACTCATTATCAGAGAAATGCAAATCAAAACCACAATGAGGTACCATCTCACACCAGTCAGAATGGCTGCTATCCAAATTCTACAAGCAATAAATGCTGGAGAGGGTGTGGAGAAAAGGGAACCCTCTTACACTGTTGGTGGGAATGCAAACTAGTACAGCCACTATGGAGAACAGTGTAGAGATTCCTTAAAAAACTGAAAATAGAACTACCATACAATCCAGAAATCCCACTGCTGGGCATATACACCAAAGAAACCAGAATTGAAAGAGTCAAGTGTACCCCAATGTTCATCGCAGCACTGTTTACAATAGCCAGGACATGGAAGCAACCTAGATGTCCACTGGCAGATGAATGGTTAAGAAAGCTGTGGTACATATACACAATGGAATTTTATCAGCTATTAAAAAGAACACATTTGAATCAGTTCTAATGAGGTGGATGAAACTAGAGCCTATTATACAGAGTGAAGTAAGCCAGAAAGAAAAACACCAGTATGGTATATTAATGTGTATATATGGAATTTAGAAAGATGATAATGATGACCCTATATGTGACACAGCAAAAGAGACAGATATAAAGAATAGACTTTTGGACTCTGTGGGAGAAGGCGAGGGTGGGATGATTTGAGAGAATAGCATTGAAATATGTATATTACCATATGTGAAATAGACAGTCCAAGTTTATGCATGAAACAGGGTACTCAAAGCCAGTAAACTGGGAAAACCCAGAGGGATGGGATGTGGGAAAATTGGAGGGGGATTCAGGATGGGGGACACATGTACACACATGGCTGATTCATGTCAATGTATGGCAAAAAGCACCCCAATATTGTAAAGTAATTAGCCTCTAATTAAAAAAAATAATTAATTTTAAAAAGAATTTTAGTAGCATCATGAATTTACATTTCAAAATTATAAAGTAGCCTGATTTACATACAGGAATATTTTTTGCCTTGTTTGTTTTTATAATTTTAATAGATCTAATCTATTTTCACTTGCTACATGTTTCTATGGCATAATTTTTCCATATTATTTGTTTTAACTTTCTGGTTTTGTGTTTTATATATTCTTTTTAAATAAGAAAAAGTTATATTTCATTGGTTCTGGTTTTTTAATTCAGCCAGACTACATTGTATGTAAACATACTACTTGTGACTTTAAAAAAAATCACAGAAAGAATAATAGAGAACAGAACACTATTCATATAGTTGAGTTTCTGAGGTGCAGGCTGTCCTTGTTCACATGATACTTTAAAAACTAAATTTATAGTCTTATTTATTCTGAACAAACACTTTAACTAGAATGGGTCATGCTATGGAGAGTTCTTTTTGCATTGAATCTGCCCTAATTTTTATTCATTTCAGGGAAGAAAACCTTGACTATATAACTCCTTGCCTTGGATCAAAAACAGAACATTATGGAGAAGGTAACACACGCTCTTTTTGCCCGTGATATCTAAAATAAACAGACATTAACATTAAGAGCTCTGGTGCCATTGTTGCTGTTCAATCCCTAAGTCATGTCCCACTCTTTGCAACCCCACAGACTGCAGTGTGCCAGGCTTAACTGTCCTTCAGTATTTCCTGGAATTTGTTCAAACTCATGTCCATTGAATTGGTGATGCCATCAAACCATTTCATCCTCTGTTGTCACCTTTTCCTAAAGTCCTCAATTTTTCTCAGCATCAGGGTCTTTTCCAATGAGTCAGCTCTTTGCAAAAGTGCCCAAAGTGTTGGAGCTTCAGCGTCAGGTTTTCCAATGAATATTCAGGATTGTTTTCCTTTAGGATCAACTGGTTTGATCTACTTGCTTTCCAAGGGACTTTCAAGAGTCTTCTCCAACACAATCCAAAAGCATCCATTCTTTGGCGCTCAGGGTTTCCCTGGTGGCTCAGACCGTGAAGAATCCACCTGCAATGCAAGAGACTCAGCTTAGATCCCTGAGTGGGAAAGATTCCCTGAAGAAGGGAATGGCTCGAAACCAGTATTCTTGCCTGGAGAATTCCATAGACAGATGAGCATAGTTGGTACAGTCCATGGGACCAGACAAAGAGTTGGATATGACTGAAAAACTAACATTTTGAATTTTTTGGCATTCAGCTTTTTTTTTTATCAGTATATGACTACTACAAAAACCTTAGGTGTGACTACACAGACTTTGGCTGGCAAAGTGATGTCTTGGATTTTTAATATGCTGTCCAGATGTCATATCTTTCTTCCAAAGAGCAAGCTTCTTTTAATTTCATGGCTGCAGTCACTGTCGGCAGTGTTTTTGGAGCTCACAGAAAATAAAATCTGTCATTGTTTCCATTTTGCCCCATCTATTTGCCAGGAAGTGATGAGACTGGGTGCTATGATCTTAGTTTTTTGAACATTGAGTTTTAAGTCAGCTTTTTCATTCTCCTCTTTCACCTTCTTCAAAAGGCTCTTTAGTTCCTCTTCATTTTCTGGCATTAGAGGGTACCATCTGCATATCTAAAGTTGATATTTCTTCTGGCCGTATTAATTCCATATTGTGATTCATCCAGCCCAGCATTTCGCATCATGTACTCTGAATATAAGTTAAATAAGTTAAGTTCAGTTCAGTTGCTCGGTCATGTCCAGCTCTTTGTGACCACATGAACTGCAGCACACCAGGCTTCCCTGTCCATCACAAATTCCCTGAGCTTGCTCAAACTTATGTCCATTGAGACAGTGATGTCATCCAACCATCTCATCCTCTGTTGTTTTCTTCTCCTCCTGCCTTCAGTCTTTCTTAGCATCAGGGTCATTTCCAATGACTCAGGCTTTCTCATCAGGTGGCCAAAATACTGGAGTTTCAGCTTCAACATCTGTTCTTCCAATGAATATTCAGGAGTGATTTCCTTTAGGATTCAATGGTTGGATCTTCTTGCAGTCCAAGGGACCCTCAAGAGTCTTCTCCAACACCACAGTTCAAAAGCATCAATTCTTCTGTAATCAGCTTTCTTTATGGTCCAACTCTCACATCCATACATGACTACTGGAATAACCAAAGCTTTGACTAGACGGACCTTGGCAAAATGATGTCTCTGCATTTTAATATGACCTCAAGAGTCTTCTCCAACACCACAGTTCAAAAGCATCAATTCTTCTGTAATCAGCTTTCTTTATGGTCCAACTCTCATATCCATACATGACTACTGGAATAACCAAAGCTTTGACTAGACGGACCTTGGCAAAGTGATGTCTCTGCATTTTAATATGCTATCGAAGTTGGTCATAGCTTTTCTTCCAAGGAGCGAGTATCTTTTAATTTCATGCCTGCAGTCACCATCTGCAGTGATTTTGGAGCTCCCCAAATTAAAGTCTGTCACTGTTTCCATTGTTTCCCCATCTATTTGCCATAAAGTGTTGGGACTGGGTGCCATGACGTTCAGTTTTTTGAATTTTAAGTTTTAAGCCAATTTTTTCAATCTCCTCTTTCACTTCTATCAAGAGACATTTTAGTTCCTCTTCACTTTCTGCCATAAGAGTGGTGTCATCTGTATATCTGAGGTTATTGATATTTCTCCCAACATTTCTCATGATGTACTTTGCATATAAGTTAAATAAGCAGGGTGACAATTTACAGCCTTGACGTACTTCTTTCCTAATTTGGAACCAGTCTGTTGTTCCATATCCGGTTCTAACTGTTGGTTCTTGACCTGCATACAGATTTCTCAGGAGACAGGTCAGGTGGTCTGGTATTCTCATCTCTTGAAGAATTTTCCACAATTTATTGTGATCCACACAGTCAAAGGCTTTGGCATAGTCAATAAAGCAGAAGTAGATGTTTTTCTGGAACTCTCTTGCTTTTTCTATGACCCAATGGATGTTGGCAATTTGATCTCTGGTTCCTCTGCCTTTTCTAAATCCAGCTTGAACATTTGGAAGTTCTCAGTTTCAATACTGTTGAAGCCCGATTTGGAGAATTCTGAACATTAGTTTGCTAGTGTGTGAGATTCATGCAATGTGTGGTAATTTGAACATTCTTTGGCATTGCCTTTCTTTGGGATGGAATGAAAACTGACCTTTCCAGTGCTGTAGCCACTGCTGAGTTTTCCAAATTTGCTGGCATATTGAGTGCAGCACTGTCACAGCATCATCTTTTAGGATTTGAAATAGCTCAACTGGAATTCTATCACCTCCATTAGCTTTGTACGTAGTGATGCTTCCTAAGGCCCACTTGACTTCACATTCCAGTATGTCTGGCTCTAGGTGAGTGATCACACCATCATGGTTATCTGGGTCATTAAGATCCTTTTTGTATAGTGCTTCTGTGTATTGTTGCCACCTCTTCTCAATATCTTCTGCTTCTGTTAGGTCCATACCATTTCTGTCCTTCATTGTGCCCATCTTTGCATGAAATGTTCTCCTGGTATCTCTCATTTTCTTGAAGAGATATCTAGTCTTTCCCATTCTATTGTTTTCCTCTATTTCTTTCCATTGATCACTGAGGAAGGCTTTCTTATCTCTCCTTGCTATTCTTTGGAACTCTGCATTCAGTGAATATATCTCTCCTTTGCCTTTCACTTCTTTTCTTTTCTCAGCTATTTGTAAGGCCTCCTCAGACAACCATTTTGCCTTTTTGCATTTCTTTTTCTTGGGGATACTTTTGATTACTGCCAAGTTAAATAAACAGGGTGATAATATACAGCCTTGATGTACTCCTTTCCCAATTTTGAACCAGCCCTTTGTTCCATGTCCAGTTCTAACTGATGCTTCTTAACCTGTAGGTTTCTCAGGAGACAAGTAAGGTGGTCTGTTACTCCCATCTCTTTAAAAATTTTTCACAGTTTGTTGTGATCCACACAGTCAAAGGCTTTAGCATAGTCAATGAAGCAGAAACAGCCACAAATTAACATAGTTTAATAAATTAACATAAGTTAATAAATTAACATAATTTATTGTGTCGATTTTGTCCTCTTTATTTTTCATTCTATTAAAATTTGAAACTAGGAAAAAAAATGATAATTAGCTCATTAGGGGTACTTCTCTAGAGAACCAGCAAGGATGTTTATGCCTTTAGGGTGAAATAGATGAAAGCAACAACTTAAGAGTGAGAAAAACCTAGTGATTAAAAAAAAGTAAAGTAAGCCAAAGTATTTTTAATTTGAACGAGCTATTTGAAGTCATGAGAGCAATGTTCTCTCTCTTGCTAATCTACTGATTGGTATTTTACAGTAGTACAGATTTCAATTTTCTGCATAGAGGCTAAATGTGGTCATATTTAAAATTCTTCATCCTTAGCAAAGAAGTGCTTTGTTTGCTAAATGGTTGGAATGGCATTAAAAGCCTACCTTTAAATGGAAGGAGGCCATTTTGCCAGTCACAGATGAGTATTTTAACAAAGAACAAAGAATGTTCTAAAATGAATTAGGCACTGGACCAGGTAAAAGTAATACACTCAGTTTAAAGAAATACATACTTATTTATTCAAGGGCCATAGATCAGTCAATGTCTATGAAAAATGTTTAAGTACAAGCATAGTAATGCTGCAACACTGATTGGTTGTCCAGTCTTAACAAGAGGTAATGTTCTAAAGTCATCTCAACGTGAGCCAATGTAGTGTTACTTCATTAGTGGATTGCATTTCTTTTCCATGAAAGACAGGACCTGGAAATCTATTACTCTCTATTACTATGCTGTGTAAATACTATGAAGTTAATACTAATTAAAATATAGATGCATGGTTGATTTTTAGTACAATAACTGTTATTGAAGTGAATGTGGTAATTATATTGGGAGAGTATATTAGCAGCTCTAAGTATGCTGGGGGATGTAGAAAAATACCATAAGGATAACTGAAGGAAAAATAAATAAACAAATTACAGTTCATTTGAGGATGTTGTGCCAAAGATTTATTGCTAAAAATTTCCTGCCAGCAACCCTGAAATTAACAAAATATTTATAAAACAAAGGAGAGTAGATATTCTATACCAGTACCTATAGAAAATTTTGAGGCACAACAAGCCTAGAGAAATGGAATACAAAAGAAATAGCACATCTCAATTACATACCATCTGTTAAGCATTTTGATAAATATTTTAATCATCATCTAAATTTTACAAAGATTAGCAATAATATAAGAAAGTAATTTATATTCTGAAGAATTATTATCTAATTTTTATTCTAAAAATTGTATTTTATTATTGAATTTACACATACATCAGTTCAGTTCAGTCACTCAGTCATGTCCGACTCTTTGCGACCCCATGAATCGCAGCACGCCAGGCCTCCCTGTCCATCACCAACTCCCGGAGTTCACTCAGACTTGCGTCCATCGAGTCAGTGATGCCATCCAGCCATCTCATCCTCTGTCATCCCCTTCTCCTCCTGCCCCCAATCCCTCCCAGCATCAGAGTCTTTTCCAATGAGTCAACTCTTACTGCAGTCACCATCTGCAGTGATTTTGGAGCTCCCCAAATTAAAGTCTGTCACTGTTTCCATTGTTTCCCCATCTATTTGCCATAAAGTGTTGGGACTGGGTGCCATGACGTTCAGTTTTTTGAATTTTAAGTTTTAAGCCAATTTTTTCAATCTCCTCTTTCACTTCTATCAAGAGACATTTTAGTTCCTCTTCACTTTCTGCCATAAGAGTGGTGTCATCTGTATATCTGAGGTTATTGATATTTCTCCCAACATTTCTCATGATGTACTTTGCATATAAGTTAAATAAGCAGGGTGACAATTTACAGCCTTGACGTACTTCTTTCCTAATTTGGAACCAGTCTGTTGTTCCATATCCGGTTCTAACTGTTGGTTCTTGACCTGCATACAGATTTCTCAGGAGACAGGTCAGGTGGTCTGGTATTCTCATCTCTTGAAGAATTTTCCACAATTTATTGTGATCCACACAGTCAAAGGCTTTGGCATAGTCAATAAAGCAGAAGTAGATGTTTTTCTGGAACTCTCTTGCTTTTTCTATGACCCAATGGATGTTGGCAATTTGATCTCTGGTTCCTCTGCCTTTTCTAAATCCAGCTTGAACATTTGGAAGTTCTCAGTTTCAATACTGTTGAAGCCCGATTTGGAGAATTCTGAACATTAGTTTGCTAGTGTGTGAGATTCATGCAATGTGTGGTAATTTGAACATTCTTTGGCATTGCCTTTCTTTGGGATGGAATGAAAACTGACCTTTCCAGTGCTGTAGCCACTGCTGAGTTTTCCAAATTTGCTGGCATATTGAGTGCAGCACTGTCACAGCATCATCTTTTAGGATTTGAAATAGCTCAACTGGAATTCTATCACCTCCATTAGCTTTGTACGTAGTGATGCTTCCTAAGGCCCACTTGACTTCACATTCCAGTATGTCTGGCTCTAGGTGAGTGATCACACCATCATGGTTATCTGGGTCATTAAGATCCTTTTTGTATAGTGCTTCTGTGTATTGTTGCCACCTCTTCTCAATATCTTCTGCTTCTGTTAGGTCCATACCATTTCTGTCCTTCATTGTGCCCATCTTTGCATGAAATGTTCTCCTGGTATCTCTCATTTTCTTGAAGAGATATCTAGTCTTTCCCATTCTATTGTTTTCCTCTATTTCTTTTCATTGATCACTGAGGAAGGCTTTCTTATCTCTCCTTGCTATTCTTTGGAACTCTGCATTCAGTGAATATATCCTGTCTCTTATACACATCTAGATGTGTATAAGAGACAGTCACTAACCCTATCTCACAAATGAGAAAACTGAGGTTCAGAGAAGCAGCCAAGATCATGTACCTAGCAAAAGGTACAATCAGAAAGGGAGTTTACGTCTTTTTAAAATCTGTCAAAAGAAAACAAAGATCACTACATCATGAATAAATGAATTCTGACATTCTTAATTTTTAAGATTAATATAATTTAGTTTTTTTTTTACAGCAGTTNCTTTTGATTACTGCCAAGTTAAATAAACAGGGTGATAATATACAGCCTTGATGTACTCCTTTCCCAATTTTGAACCAGCCCTTTGTTCCATGTCCAGTTCTAACTGATGCTTCTTAACCTGTAGGTTTCTCAGGAGACAAGTAAGGTGGTCTGTTACTCCCATCTCTTTAAAAATTTTTCACAGTTTGTTGTGATCCACACAGTCAAAGGCTTTAGCATAGTCAATGAAGCAGAAACAGCCACAAATTAACATAGTTTAATAAATTAACATAAGTTAATAAATTAACATAATTTATTGTGTCGATTTTGTCCTCTTTATTTTTCATTCTATTAAAATTTGAAACTAGGAAAAAAAATGATAATTAGCTCATTAGGGGTACTTCTCTAGAGAACCAGCAAGGATGTTTATGCCTTTAGGGTGAAATAGATGAAAGCAACAACTTAAGAGTGAGAAAAACCTAGTGATTAAAAAAAAGTAAAGTAAGCCAAAGTATTTTTGATTTGAACGAGCTATTTGAAGTCATGAGAGTAATGTTCTCTCTCTTGCTAATCTACTGATTGGTATTTTACAGTAGTACAGATTTCAATTTTCTGCATAGAGGCTAAATGTGGTCATATTTAAAATTCTTCATCCTTAGCAAAGAAGTGCTTTGTTTGCTAAATGGTTGGAATGGCATTAAAAGCCTACCTTTAAATGGAAGGAGGCCATTTTGCCAGTCACAGATGAGTATTTTAACAAAGAACAAAGAATGTTCTAAAATGAATTAGGCACTGGACCAGGTAAAAGTAATACACTCAGTTTAAAGAAATACATACTTATTTATTCAAGGGCCATAGATCAGTCAATGTCTATGAAAAATGTTTAAGTACAAGCATAGTAATGCTGCAACACTGATTGGTTGTCCAGTCTTAACAAGAGGTAATGTTCTAAAGTCATCTCAACGTGAGCCAATGTAGTGTTACTTCATTAGTGGATTGCATTTCTTTTCCATGAAAGACAGGACCTGGAAATCTATTACTCTCTATTACTATGCTGTGTAAATACTATGAAGTTAATACTAATTAAAATATAGATGCATGGTTGATTTTTAGTACAATAACTGTTATTGAAGTGAATGTGGTAATTATATTGGGAGAGTATATTAGCAGCTCTAAGTATGCTGGGGGATGTAGAAAAATACCATAAGGATAACTGAAGGAAAAATAAATAAACAAATTACAGTTCATTTGAGGATGTTGTGCCAAAGATTTATTGCTAAAAATTTCCTGCCAGCAACCCTGAAATTAACAAAATATTTATAAAACAAAGGAGAGTAGATATTCTATACCAGTACCTATAGAAAATTTTGAGGCACAACAAGCCTAGAGAAATGGAATACAAAAGAAATAGCACATCTCAATTACATACCATCTGTTAAGCATTTTGATAAATATTTTAATCATCATCTAAATTTTACAAAGATTAGCAATAATATAAGAAAGTAATTTATATTCTGAAGAATTATTATCTAATTTTTATTCTAAAAATTGTATTTTATTATTGAATTTACACATACATCAGTTCAGTTCAGTCACTCAGTCATGTCCGACTCTTTGCGACCCCATGAATCGCAGCACGCCAGGCCTCCCTGTCCATCACCAACTCCCGGAGTTCACTCAGACTAATTACATATATTCCATTATATGTATTAGAATATTACATATTCCAATATTTCCAATGGAAATATTACATATTTCCATTATATGTAATGGAAAATATATGTGTTGCGTATAATGCCATGAATCTGTTTATCATTAGGTAGTATGGGCATTTTAACAATATTGACCCTTCCCATTTGTGAACATTGAAACTAATATGCATTGTGGGAGTCCCAGAAGGAACAAAAAAGAAAAAGGGTCAGAAAATTAATTTTAAGAAATAATGGCTGAAAACTTCCCAAATCTGGGGAGGAAAATAGATATTTAGATTCATGAAACCCAGAAAACCCCAAATAATTAGAACCTAAACTGATCTATTATAAGTGTCAAAAATCAAACACAAAGAGAATTTTGCAAGCAGCAAGAGAAAAAGGATTCATCACATACAAAGGGACACCCATAAGACCATCAACAAGTTTCTCAGCAGTAATCTTATAGGAGACTTGAAAGTGGAATGCTATAATGAAAAATAAAGTTATTAAATAAGAATTATATATCTGGCTAAGCTGTCCTATCAAATGAAGGAACCATAAAGAAATTTCCAAAAAAACAAAACCTAAAGGAGTTAGTTATCAATAAGACTTCTTTATAAGAAGTGATACAGGGAGTTCATCAAGCTGAAATTAAAGAACACTAACTGCGGATGGTGACTGCAGCCATGAAATTAAAAGACGCTTACTTCTTGGAAGAAAAATTATGACCAACCTAGATAGCATATTCAAAAGCAGAGACGTTACTTTGCCGACTAAGGTCCATCTAGTCAAGGCTATGGTTTTTCCTGTGGTCATGTATGGATGTGAGAGTTGGACTGTGAAGAAGGCTGAGCGCAGAAGAATTGATGCTTTTGAACTGTGCAGTTGGAGAAGACTCTTGAGAGTCCCTTGGACTGCAAGGAGATCCAACCAGTCCATTCTGAAGGAGATCAGCCCTGGGATTTCTTTGGAAGGACTGATGCTGAAGCTGAAACTCCAGTACTTTGGCCACCTCATGCGAAGGGTTGACTCATTGGAGAAGACTCTGATGCTGGGAGGGAGTATGGGCAGGAGAGAAGGGGACGGCCGAGGATGAGATGGCTGGATGGCATCACGGACTCGATGGACGCGAGTCTGAGTGAACTCCGGGAGTTGGTGATGGACAGGGAGGCCTAGCGTGCTGCGATTCATGGGGTTGCAAATAGTCGGACACGACTGAGCAACTGAACTGAACTGAACTGAAACAGAAACATCCATTTCACGGATCACAGCTCTGTCATGGCAAAGGGACTTGAATAACTCAATGAAACTATAAGCTATGCCATGCAGAGCCCCCCAAAGTGGACAGGTCATAATGAAGAGTTCTGACAAAACGTGATCCACTGGAAAAGGAATGGCAAACCACTCTAGTATTCTTGCTGTGAGAACCCCATGAACAGTATGAAAAGGCAAAAAGATATAACACCAGAAGATGAGGTCCCTAGGTCAGAAAGTGTAAAAAGTGTAACTGGGGAAGAATGAAGGGTTATTACTAGTAATTGCTCCAGAAAGAATGAAGTGGCTGGGCCAAAACAGAAATGGTGTTCAGTTGCAGATGTGTCTGATGGTGAATGTAAAGTCCAATGCTGTAAAGAACAATATTGCATAGGAACTTGGAATGTTAGTCCATTAATCAAGGTACACTGGACCTGGTCAAACAGGAGATGGCAAGAGTGAACATCAACATTTTAGGAATCAGTGAACTAAAATGGACAGGAATGGTGAATTTAATTCAGATGACCCTTAAACCTACTACTGTGGGCAAGAATTCCTTAGAAGAAAATGGGTAGTCCTCAAAATCAACAAAAGTCTGAAATGCAGTACTTAGATACAACCTCAAAAACACAGAATGATCTCCGTTTGTTTCCAAGGCAAACCATTTACCATCATAGTAATCCAAGTCTATGCCCCAAGCACTAATGCTGAAGAAGCTAAAGTTGACCAGGTCTATGAACAAACCCTTCTAGACCTAACACCAAAAAAAAAAAAGAAAGATATCCTTTTCATGATAGGGGATTGGGATGCAAAAGTAGGAAGTCAAGAGATCCCTGGAGTAAAAGACAAATTTGACCTTGGAGTACAAAATGAAGCAGGGTAAAGGTTAACAGAGTTTTGTCAAGAGAACACACTGGTCATAGCCAACACTCATTTCCAACAACACAAAAGACGAGTCTACACGTGGACACCACCAAATGGTTTACACTGAAATCAGATTGATTGTATTCTTTGCAGCTGAAGATGGAGAAGCTCTATACAGTCAACAAAAGCAAGATTTGGAGCTGACTGTGGCTCAGATCATGAGCTCCTTATCAGAAAATTCAGCTTAAATTGAACAAAGTAGGGAAAGCCACTAGGCCATTCAGGTATGATCTAAATCAATCTCTTATTGTTATGGAGTGTAGATGATGAACAGATTCAAGAGATTAGATCTGGTAGACAGAGTGCCAGAAAAACTGTGAATAGAGGTTTGTAACACTGTACAGGAGGCAGTGACCAAAACCCAAGAAAAAGAAATGCAAGAAGGCAAAGTGGTTGTCTGAGGAGGTTTTACAAATAGCCAAGGAAAGAAGAGAAGGGAAAGGCAAGGGAGAAAGGGAAAGATATACCCAGCTGAATAAGAGTTCTAAAGAAAGCAAGGAGAGATAAGAGGGTCTTCTTAAATGAACAATGCACGGAAATAGAGGAAAAGATAGAATGGGAAAGACTAGAGATCTCTTCAAGAAAATTGGAGATATCAAGGGAATATTTCAAGTAAGGATGGGCATGATAAAAGACAGAAAGTGTAAAGACCTAACAGAAGCAATAGAGATTAAGAAGAGGAGGCAAGAATACACAGAAGAACTACATTAAAAAAGGGTTTAATGATCTGCATGACCACAATGATGTGGTCACTTACTGAAAGCCAGACATCCTGGAGTGTGAAGTCCAGTGGGCCTTAGGAAGCGTTACCACAAACAAAGCTAGTGGAGGTGATGGAATTCTAACTGAGCTATTCCAAGTCCTAAAAGTTGATGCTGTGAAAGTGCTACATGCAGTAGGCCAGCAAATTCAGAAAGCACAGCAGTGGCCACAGGACTAGAAAAGGTCATTTTTCATTCCAGTCTCGAAGAAGGCAATACCAAAGAATGTTCAAAGTACTGTACAGTCATGCTCAGGTCACATGCTAGGAAAGTAAGGCTCAAAATCCTTCCAGCTAGGCTTCAGCAGTACATGAACTGAGAACTTCCAGATGTACAAGCTGAGTTTAGAAAAGGAAGAGATCAAACTGCCTACCTTAGTTGAATCATAGGGAAAGAAAAGGAATTTGAGAAAAACATCTACTTGTGCTTCATTACGCTAAAGCCTTTGACTGTGTGGTTCACACACACACAGACACAGAGAGAGAGAGAGAGGGAGAAACCTGGGGAAAATTCTTGAATAAATGGGTGAACCAGACTATCTTACCTGTCTTCTGAGAACCCTGTATGTAGATCAAGAAGCAATAGTTAGAACCAGATATGGAACAATGGACTGATTCAAAGTTGGGCAAGGAGTATGTCAAGGGTATAATTAAGGCTATACATTGTCACTCTGCTTATTTAACCTCTATACAGAGTACATCATGGCTGGATTAATCACAAACTAGAATCAAGATGGTCAGAAGAAATATCAATTAGCACAGATATGCAGATGATATCACTCTAATGGCAGAAAGTGAAGAGGAACTGAACAGGCTGTTGATGAGGGTGAAACAGGAGGTGAAAAAGCTAGTTTAAAATTGAACATTAAAAAAAAAAAAAGAGAAGGTCATGGCATCTGGTCCAATCACTTCATGGCAAATAGAGTGGGAAAAAGTGGAAGTAGTGACATATTTTATTTTCTTGTGCTCCAAAATCACTGTGGATGGTAACTGCAGCCATTAAATTAAAAGACGCTTGCTCTTTGGAAGGAAAGCTATGACAAGCCTAGACAGCATATTAAAAAGCAGAAGAGACATTACTTTGCTTGCTAAAGTCCATATAGTCAAAGCTATGGTTTTTCTAGTAGTCATGTACAGATGTGAGAGTTGGACTATAAAGAAGGCTGAGATCTGAATAATTGATGTTTTTGAATTGTGGTGCTGGAGAAGACTCTTGAGAGTCCCTTAGACTGCAAGGAGATGAAACCAGTCAATCCTGAAAGAAATTAACTCTGAATATTCACTGGAAGGACTGATGCTGAAGCTCCAATACTTTGGCCATCTGATACAAAGAGCCAACTTACTGGAAAAGACCCTGATGCTGGGAAAAAAATGAAGGCAAAAAGAGGATACTGCAGAGGATTAGATGGTTAGATTGTATCACTGACTCAGTGAACATGAATTTGAGCAATCTCCATGAGATAGTGAAGGACAGGGGAGCCTGCGTACTGCAGTCCATGGGTTGCAAAGAAACATGACTTAGCAACTGAACAACAACAAACTGTAATATGAATGCATATGAAAGAATCCATCTCATTGATAAAAATTAATAGACAAAAAAGAATAATGGAATATTGTAATGGTGGTATATTAGTTGTTTTAACCCTAGTATAATAACTGAGAAACAAAATATTAAGTTAACTCTAACTTAAAACTGTGTAAATGAGTATCAATACAAAAGATGTAAATTGTGATATCAATAAGTGTGTGCAGATGAGAAGTAAAACTGTAGCCTTTTTGTATAAAATCAAATAAATTTCATTCAATTTGTGGCTGAGTAATAATCTCACGTATTTACCCATTCATTTGTTGATTGACAGGTTGGTTGCTTCCATGTCTTGGCTATTGTAAATAATGCTGCTATGGACATTGAAGTCATCCCTGGTAGCTCAGACAGTAAAGCGTCTGCCTATAATGTGGGAGACCCTGGTTCGATCCCTGGGTAGGGAAGATCCCCTGGAGAAGGCAATGGCAACCCACTCCAGTATTCATGTCTGGAAAATCCCATGGACCGCGGAGCCTGATAGGCTACAGCCCATGGGGTCGCAAAGAGTCGGACACGACTGAGCGACTTCACTTTCACTTTCTTTCACGGACATTGAGGTACATACATCTTTTTGAATCAGTGTTTTTGTTCTCTTTAGATACATATCCAGGAGTGAAATTGCTGGATCATCTGGTAGTTACATCATTTGTAACCTGATGAACTTTTTGATGCTGTTTTTTATAGTAGCTGTACCATTTACATTCCTGTCAACAGTGTATGAAGGTTCCTGATACTCCACATCCTCAAGAACATGTTACTTATCTTCTTTTTGATAATGGCCATTCTGAGAGGTGTGTGGTGATATCTGACTGTGGTTTTGACTTGCATTTCCCTGATGATTAGTAATATTGAGCATTTTTCATGTACTGTTGCCCATCTGTATGTCTTCTTGGAAGAATATCTATTCTCATTTTTTACTCAGGTAGTCTGTTTTTCCACAAGCTGTTAATATAGTGTATACATTAACCCTTTATTTATCATATCATTTGCAAATATTTTCTTCTATTCAGTAGGTTGTCATTTCATTTTGTCAGTGGTTTCCTTGCTCTGCAAATTTATTTTTTTTAAGTTTAACTAGCTCCCACTCAGTTTTGGTTTTGTTTTTTGTTTTTTTTGCTTTCATCATTTTTTTCAGATTTTATTTTATTTATTTATTTATTTTACTTTACAATATTGTATTGGTACATTTAAATCTTTAATTCATTTTCAGTTTACAGTAGCCGTCCAGTCTTCCCAGCACTGCTAATTGAAGAGACTGTCTTTTCTCCATTGTATATTCTTGCCTCCCTTCTCATAGATTACTTGACCAAAGGTGTATTGTTTTCTTTCTGATCTCTCTATTCTGTTCCATTGACCAATGTGTCTGTTTTTTATGACAGTATTTATGTCTATTTTGATGACCGTAGGTTTGTAATATAGGCTGAAGTCAGGAAGCATGATACCTTCAGCTTCATTCTTTTTTCTCAAGATTACTTTGGCAATTCAGGGTCTTTTTTGGGTCCATATAATTTTGGGGATTATTTGTTATAATTCTGTAAAAAAATGTCACAGGTATTTTGATACAGATTGCATTAAATCTCTAAATTTCTGTAGTTAGTATGGATATTTTCAAAATATTACTTCTTTTAATCCAAGAAAAATGGAACAAGTTTGCATCATTTTCAAATTCTTTGATCCGCGTTTTCAGAATATAAATCTTTCACCTTTTTGATACAGTTTATTCCTAGGTACTTTATTCTTTCTGTTGCAATTTTAAGTTAATTAATTAATTAAGTTGACAGAAAAGGAAGATATTTAGGAAGATTTTAGCCTCAGTTTATTTCTTTTTTTCCTTAATTTCCCCCTATCTTTTCCCCCACTTATACTCTATTTCTTTAGTTTCATGAACTCTATCCCTAGAAAAATCACCTTCAGAATAAGAAAGGGCCAAAAGATTAGTCTCTTAAGGGAAAATGAGGATTAAGGCAAAATTTTAATCATTTCTAAGAAGCTAGTAAAACCTCATAAGAACTTATTTAATACTCTAAATATAAATATGCGTTCTCTTGAAGGGAAAATATTTTCAATATGAGATTGATAGCACAAATGTAAAAAGACAACTGAGGAGTGAAAATAGTTTAACCTTGTCATTTTTACAAATGAGGAGTGTCCTAGGAAAGGGATTTTTCTTGTTTATTAGTAGACTGTTAACAAATCTTCTAACTTCTAAGACTGTTAGAATCCAAATCTTCTAACTTCAAGTCTGTGAGTGCTTGCTTGCTCAGTCATGTCTGACTCTTTGCAGCCCTACACACTATAGTCCACCAGGCTCATCTGTCCATGAGACTTTCCTGGCAAAAATACTGGAGTGGGTGGGATGCCATTTCCTTCTCCAAGGGAATTTCCCAACCCGGGGATCAAAACCACATCTTTTGCATCTCTCTTTTGCATTGGTAGGTGGATTCTTTGCCACTGCGCCACCTGGGAAGCCCAGCTTCAAGCCCAGCTTACTTCTTTATTGTTTTCCATGTCATTCTGTGTCTTTGCACTTGTAATTTCTAAGGTATTCTACTCCGATAAAACTGTACTTAAATATTTTGGAAGTTTCCTATGCTATTATTTTTTTATTATACTTCCAGTCCAAAGTAGATATATTATTCACACCAGTTTTTTAGAATTGAAATTAACGTAATGTATATCTCTTTAGGTGGGATTGTATATCTTTCAGAAAGAAGCCAGTCAACCGTAGACTGTTTCAGGATGAATTATTGGGAAAATCCATGGTTGTTGATCTATGGACCACAATATGCAAGGCTGTTTGTTTTAATGAGGGAGGAATGATCTACATGCATGGTTGGGTGCTCTGCAGTGAGCTGAACCAATGCATCTTTCTAGAAGGAAAATGAAGAAAAAATAATCTATCAAAACTGCTTGACAGCCACCTGATCAATGTACCATATTTGTTTAATGGAGGTGCTGTGGCTAGTCCATTCATAATCATCCATTTTCCACACACAAAAAAACATTCCCCAACTTTGCCTTTCGTGGGGTTTGGGGCGATTAATGTGCAACCTAGGAGATTAGCCCTACTGCTGAGCAGAACTAATCAGGGAACAGTTTTCTGAAGATGCAGAATTCTGAGCTTACCATGTCTGATTAAGGTTAATGGTAATCATGCATATCAATGTCATAGTATTTGTTCTTCTAGAAGGCCTGGTATTATTTGTATAAATAGCACTCTCTAAAGGTTATAATCCAGTTTGCATCTAAATTGACGTGCATTTGTTTCAACAAGTTAAGAAAATAAACTTGGTAATATCTACCTCAAGGAAAAGCTTTTTATTCATGTATTTTTTTTCCCCAAACAGGCTGTTGTAGCAAAACGGCATCCATTCTGAACAATGGCATCATTTTATTTCCTATTTTCTTGGTTCCTGTAACAAGGAGACAGAGAAAGAGGGGAATGAAAGAGGTAGAATTTATTGAAAACATCTTGTGATAGGGGCCATAGTAAGTGTTTTAATGATAGCAGTTCACTTATTTTTCATATTTTTCCAGAAATGGAAATAAATCTTGAGAAAAGTAAATTACTTGACAGTATTTTCATAATGGAAGTGTCAGAGTCGAGAGGAAAACAAAATTCTGTTTAATCCACATCTCGTGGTGTTTGGATCTTGGATCAGGCTCTATTTATATCAGGACAGTCTGCTGGGGAGATGTTTTACTAGTTTTGGTTTGGGACAAATCATATTAGTTATCTTATATTTAATATAGTGATATTAAATAATCTATTTTTTAGTCTGTATGTCATTAAACAAATTCAAAGAAATTTCTAAGCCTCATTTTTCCTTGTAAAATAGGGATAATTATAATTTCTGCTTCATAAAACTGGATGAGCTAGTATAGGTAAAACATTTAAAGAATTGGCTAGCATATTGCAGGCTTATATAGAGGTGGCAAGAATAAAGTCTGTATAGGTAATTGGCAAGATTAAAGGCAATATATGTCTGAAGTATAGCACAGCAAAGAATATATAGGCATTGATAATTTGGAGTAAAAAGTAGCAGTGGTAACAGTAAGAGTAGCTGTTTTCCAATAGTACATAGATAAAGAAATCAGATGCTAAGATAAACATTCATATCCTAGTATATATTCTTGTACTGGTAGACCTCAGTCCATACTCACAAGTAACTGTAGCTCATCCTACGCCAGGCATAACTGTTAAAAATTATTTCCACTCTCTATACTCTACTCAGACATTATAATGCTGTAAGTGGCTTTGTTTGGGGGTTGTTTTTGTTTTTTTTTTTTTTTTTTAGGATTAATGTTATTGGAAATGAAAAGCCAAACAAGTGTTTACTTCTCTGTGTTCCTCTCCTTCTCAAACCTACCTGCCTCATATGTTCTTATTCATATACATTCAAATACTAGTCACTCTACATGGATACTCAGTTAACTTAATTCTTGCCTAACACAGAGACAGAACGGTACATGTTTCTGTATTGATGACTCTAGAAAAATGTTAAAAATATATCTTCATTTCTCCCTCTTATAATTTCAGATAAAACACATCCTCATATCTCCATCACACTGAAACCAAATGTAGCTTGCAAGCTTTCTATACCTTCAATTTTTGACTTTAATTTTCACCTTCCCTGCATCATCATGCCTTGCTTTTTTCAATCAATTATTTGCTTGTTTCTAACTTTTAAAGTAGCTTTTCTTTGTTTATTTTTGGCTGTGCTGGGTCTCCGTCGCTGCATGAGCTTTCCCTAGTTGCAGCAGCTGGAGGCTACTCTTTGCTGTGGTGCACGGCTTCTCACTGCTGTGGCTTCTTTTGTTGCAGAGCACGGGCTCTAGGACGCTCAGGCTTCAGCAGTAGCAGCATGAAAGCTCAGTAGTTGTGGCTCCTGAGCTCCAGAGAACAGGCTCAGTAGTTGTGGTGAACAGGCTTAGTTGCTCTGTGGCCCATGGGACCTTCCTGGATCAGGGATGGAATCCGTGTCTCCTGCATTGGTAGGCAGATTCTTTACCACTGAGCGGCCAAGACAGCCCACTTGCTTCTAATTTTAATCAACCTAGCCATTGACTTCTACTTCTACCTTGGTCCTGGAATTGCTATTTAATAGGTAATACAGCCATTAGTTTTATGAAGCTTTGAGATACTTGATCTAATCTCTCTCCTTCAGTTTCCATCTCACTGCATTACACCGGGCTTCCCTGGTGGCTCAGCTGATAAATAATCCACCTTCAGTGCAGGAGACCTGGGTTCAATTTCTGGGTTGAGAAGATCTCCTGAAGAAGGGAATGGCTACCCGCTTCAGTATTCTAGCCTGGAGAACTCTCTCTAGTCCCTTACTCTAACAAAACCTGTCTACAGCGGTGGTGGCGAAAAATTACCACCTCTAAACAGATTCCACCTCTACTGCATGTACTGCATGTATATAATTCAGCCAAGTGAATAAATATATATCATAACTGTTCTAGGACAAGAGATTGTGAAAAACAGTTTGATGTTGTTAAACCTGAGAACAATGTTAGCATTATGGGTATTCCAGCATGTGTAATGATTCTGTAGATTTATCTAAATCACAGAACTTTTCCCATTTAATGCATAAGTATATGCATTAGTAATGGGGAAGATAGAGAACATAGGTTTACTTCCTTTCTTCCCTAAAATATTGCTGAAATTGCAGAAGAGAATTATCAACCCCCAAACAAGCAAGAAGACCACAGCAGGAAAATTTATTCAACACATTTTTAAAAGCAAAAAGCAGGCAGAAGATGCAGAAGCTAAATGGTTTCTTGGGAGATTGAAACAAGAATGAAGTAAAAAACTCCTGCATTTTGTTATCTTATTACAGAAGAAAGTATAGAGTTTTTTAATTAATTTATTTATTTTTTATTTTACTTTACAATACTGTATTGGTTTTGCCATACATCAAAAACTGTAGAGGGGATGGAGAGAATACATAAGTGACACATACCACTGAAAATAAGAATCAATCCTCAAGTCAACTCTATTAACTAGATAATACCATCATTTCTTTTTATAGATAAGAAAACTGCAGATAAATCAGTTAAATAACTTGTTCAGAAGTAGATATCTTATAAGTGATGAAACTGGGTTTCATACTAAAACAGCCTAACTCCAGGTACCAGGCTCTTTACTGCTACACCACTGCAACATACAGTGTACACACACATACAACTTATCCAGCAATACAAAAAAAAAAAAAAGACAATGTTTTGTTCTAAAATATAGAAGCAAATAGAAAAAAAAATTACAGTTGAAATCATTGCTTGAGGGTGTCATGCCTGCAGTGTCAGGAGATGTAAAGTAGGGTTCTGTTGTTTTAACATACTAGTCTTATCACTTCTGAACATTTTGGCTAAGATCAACCTTAAAATACTAGCTTTTTGGTAGTATTTTATTTTTCAACTAAGGCTTTATTTTTAAAATAAATTTTAAGCTTGCAGTAATATTAAGAGGAAGATTTCCCATATAGTGCCTTCCCCCAAACAGACATAGCCTTCCTCATTATCAAAATGCCCCAACAGGGTGGACATTTTTTACAATTGATAAGCACACACTGACACATCATAATCACCTAAAGTCCATAATTTGCATTATGGTTCATCACAGTATCATACATTCTATGAGTTTTGACCAATGTATAATGACATATCTGCAATTGAAGCATTAATATCTCACAGGTTAGTTTCACTGCCCTCAAACTCCTCTGCTCTGCTCATCATGCCTCCCTCCCCCTGCTCGCCCCTGACAACTACTATCTTTATTGTCTCCATAGTTTTGCCTTTTCTAAAATGTCATATACTTGGAATCATACAGTGCATGGCCTTTTCATATTGGAATGCTAGAATTCCAGGATCTGTGATTAGCTGTCTAACATTTTAGAGAAATACTCAGTCATTATTATTTCAAATATTTTTTTCTAATCTTTTCTTTATTTTCCTCTGGTATTCCCATTTTGCACATTTATACATTCTGTAGGTTTTCCACAATCTTTGGATATTCTGTTTCATTTGTTTTGGTCTTTGTTCTTTGCTTTTCAGTTTTGAAATTTCTAGTGCCATTATCTATTAATAAGACCATCAAGGCATTCTTCATGTCTTTTATGATGTTGTTAATGTCTAGGATTTTTAAATTCTTTCTTAGGATTTCCATCTCTCTGCCTATATTGCCCATCTGTTCTTGCATGCTCTTTACTTTATCTATTAGAAACTTTAGCATTTTAATCTGAGTTGCTCTGAATTCATGGTGTACTTTCAACATCCCAGCCATGTTTGGTTGTGATCCTTACTCCATTCTTCAAATTGTGTCCTTTGACTTCTGGTATGTCCTGTAATATTTTCTTGATTTTTGGAAATAATGTACTAAGTAAAGAGAACTACTGTAAACAGGCCTGTAGGAATGTGGTGGTGTGGAATAAATGGAAGGGAAGCACTTTATAGTCCCATGACTAAGTCTCAGTGCTTTAGTGAACTTATGTCTCTACACTTCAAACATTACAAGTGTTTCTCTGGTTTTTTTCTCCCCTCTTACTCTACTAAAGTAAACTGAGGTTGGGTATTTCCTTTCCTCCAGGTCAGTTTGGCTCTGCAATACCTCAGCAGATCAGGATCTGGCTATAATGGATCTCCTCTGAGGACTGCCCTTGTTAAGAAGACCAGAATGGTCTGATGTATTTCAAAATGTTTTCTTTTCCCTTTCTGCTGCTGGAAGCAAGAAGGGATTTTTCCTCCACTATGTTTTGGGAATCTGGGTAAGCTTCTGAGGTGATTCTTGCAATATTGTGAGAGCCCCCTCACTTTTAGTTCATCCTGGTGTTTAAATCTCAGACTTGTCCACACTGAGCCTTCAGCTCAGTTGCCACTCAGATTTTCCTACCCCAGAGATAGTTCCTATGGAGGTTTCTGTTCCTGTGTCTCTGCTTCAGGAAATCGTGGCTCCCTGTATTTGCCTGTCTGATTTCTTAGTCATAGGAGCAGTGATTTGCCTTGTGTCTTCCCCTCATTTATGGATCCAAGAAGGGTTAAATTTTTCACTCCTTGCAGCTTTTTATTTGCTTTGGGGACAGGGTGAAGACTTTCAAACTCCTATATGTGGAACCAGAGATCAGAAGTTTATTTTTCTATCCTGTGTTATGTTTATGGTGATAAGCATTAAAAAAATAATGAGAACTATAAAGTAAATAAAAGAAATGTACCTGGAGAACAAAAGGAAGATTGGGGAATGAACATATATTGCAAATTAAAATGTTTATTCTTAGAAAGCAGTATGATTACTGTTGAAACTTGATGTTCTTGTGATAGAAAAATAATGAAATAACACAAATGATAGATATTACCATAAGAACAATTTTTTTTTGTTTGTTTTCTTTTTTTTTTAAATTTTATTTTTACTTTATTTTACTTTACAATACCGTATTGGTTTTGCCATACATTGACATGAATCCACCACGGGTGTATACAAGCTCCCAATCCTGAATCCCTCTCCCACCTCCCACCCCATATCCTCTCTCTGGATCATCCCCATGTACCAGCCCCAAGCATCCTGTATCCTGTATCGAACATAGGCTGGTGCTTCGTTCTTACATGATAATATACACATTTCAATACCATTCTCCCAAATCATCCCACCCTCTCCCTCTCCCACAGAGTCCAAAAGTCCATTCTATACATCTGTGTCTCTTTTGCTGTCTCACATACAGGGTCATCATTGCCATCTTTCTAAATTCCACATATATGTGTCAGTATACTGTATTGGTGTTTTTCTTTCTGGCTTACTTCACTTTGTATAGTAGGTTCCAGTTTCATCCATCTCATTAGAACTGATTCAAATGAATTCTTTTTAATGGCTGAGTAATACTCCATTGTGTATATGTACCACAGCTTTCTTATCCATTCATCTGCTGATGGACATCTAGGTTGTTTCCATGTCCTGGCTATTATAAACAGTGCTGCAATGAACATTGGGGTACATGTGTCTCTTTCAATTCTGGTTTCCTCGGTGTGTATGCCCAGCAGTGGGATTGCTGGGTCATAAGGCAGTTCTATTTGCAGTTTTTTAAGGAATCTCCACACTGTTCTCCATAGTGGCTGTACTAGTTTGCATTCCCACCAGCAGTGTAAGAGGGTTCCCTTTTCTCCACACCCTCTCCAGCATTTATTGCTTGCAGACTTTTGGGTCGCAGCCATTCTGACTGGTGTGAAGTGGTATCTCATTGTGGTCTTGATTTGCATTTCTCTGATAACGAGTGATGTTGAGCATCTTTTCATGTGTTTGTTAGCCATCCGTATGTCTTCTTTGGAGAAATGTCTGTTTAGTTCTTTGGCCCATTTTTTGATTGGGTCATTTATTTTTCTGGAGTTGAGCTGCAGGAGTTGCTTGGATATTTTTGAGATTAGTTGTTTGTCAGTTGCTTCATTTGCTATTGTCTTCTGCCATTCAGAAGGCTGTCTTTTTACCTTGCTTAGAACAATTTTTTTAAGTTGGAAGGTATATATATATATATAGGCAATTTAAAAAGTGAGTGGTAGTAGTTTTTCCATAGAAATAATACTTAAAGAGCTTTTAGAAGAAAATAGCCCTAAAATAAGATGTAAATAAGATAACCATTTAATTTAGTTCCAAGTCACAATACTTTGAATATAAAAGGGAATAGTAAGTGACACACTGGGACTATAGCTGTTCTTAGAAACAAGAACCTACTTAAGTAGGATATTAACCAAGTTAATGACAAAGAAATATATAAGATTAATTTCTCATGTAAAAGCTTAGAAGCCATTACTTACATAGGGCTATAATTTTCCATATGTTTTACACATATAATATGTGATATTATATAATCCTTTATATGGTCAAGATATCCTCTATCTTCAGGAACAAAAGTTATCCTGTGACATTTCAGAAATCAGAGTAAACCAGTTGTTCCTTATCTGAAATAAATACTTGAGCATGCTTTCTAACCCAATGAGAAGAGATATCAAGATTGGAGCTAATAAAGAAGACAGAAAAGAATTATTTGTGAGAGATTCTCTCTTCTTTTGACTTTAGGTTATCATACAGAGGGATTCCCATTATTTGTTTACTCCACCCCACAGTGGAGGATTGTACTAGCTTGTTGGTGTGAGGAATATATTGATCTTTGTTTTAGATTCATCCATTAACAGATTAAACATTGGACACCCATCTTCTTTTAGTTCCTTGGGTTGAGCAGAGGCAACAAATCTAGGTAAATCTTGCAGCTCTGTAGATGTCAACATTCTTTCAGGTAAATGTATAAAAGCTTAGATTTAGGATAGAATGCTCAAAGACCTAAAGTATATAAAGACACACCCACAATCATGTACATAGCATTATGTATTTTATGCATGTGTAAGTGTATATATTTGTAATTTCAAATGTCACTTTTAGAGTCTATGTATTGTACTAAGTGTTGTATATAGTTTCCTAGTGAATTTAGCTTGTCTATTCTTTTCCTTAATTGATTTTTGGGCTCTTTACATTGATTGAATTTTGTCATTTCTTTACAATATTTTAAGACTCTGCTGCCTAGATTTTAGTGAAACATTTAAGTTATGTGCGTAAGAGGTATGTGGATATACATATTCATATTCATGGAACAAAGCTGTTACTCTTGTAATTATTATCTTCTGCAACTTCATATTTTCTTTTTCTCCCACAAAGTGTGTTTATTTTCTTCATCTTGAATTTCTGCCTAGTTTTACTATATTTCAAAGTGAGATGGCTAAGTGACTACAAGTTTATAAGTATTACATCTTCTTGGCAAAAGGGTACATTTTGCCAAATGCAGTCTTCTCTTTTACTTTCAGCATTTTCAGATTGAAATCTATGTGGTCTATTGTTCATATGCATGACCACTTTGTTGTCCTGCTATTAAAATATTAGATATTTTCCCCACAATCATAATTTTCTTTATTTTCTAATTTCTCTATACTTTAGATTTTTCCAAGGTAATATTATTTATATAATGTTTACATATATATACATATATATATATATATTCTGACACTATTTGCACTTTGCTAAGTAGCTTCAGTCATGTCCGACTCTGTGCAACCCCGAGACGGCAGCCCACCAGGCTCCCCCGTCCCTAGGATTCTCCAGGCAAGAACACTGGAGTGGGTTGCCATTTACTTCTCCAATTGTACTTTACTAGGTGATTTAAGATGGGCTTCCCTGGTGGCTCAGAGGTTAAAGCATCTACCCACAATGCAGGGGACCTGGCTATCTGACACTATTTGTACTTTGCTAAGTAGCTTCAGTCATGTCCGACTCTGTGCAACCCCGAGACGGCAGCCCACCAGGCTCCCCCGTCCCTAGGATTCTCCAGGCAAGAACACTGGAGTGGGTTGCCATTTACTTCTCCAATTGTACTTTACTAGGTGATTTAAGATGGGCTTCCCTGGTGGCTCAGAGGTTAAAGCATCTACCCACAATGCAGGGGACCTGGCTTCGATCCCTGGGTCAGGAAGATTTAAACCTGTTTAAATTTGCTGTGAATGCTAACATATTTGGAATTATCTTACTATTTCAATTTGTGTTTTAATTGCTGTCCTTTCTTTCTGCCTTTCTCCCTCATATTCTGCCTCTGCTGAATTCAGCACATTCACTTTTCTTTATTGCATTTGAAATTATGCATTTCACTGCTTTTTTTTATGGTAGCCAGTACATTTTAATGCACAATTTCAAGCATATTTTCTACCACAGTGTAAAATAAATCATGATTGAAAAATACATTCTATAGAATATATTTCCATTCATATGCTTCCCACTACCTACTGCTGTGTTTTGCTGCCTCCAATTTTAGAAAAAGCATTTTTTAAAAATAACAATTCTGTATTAATACCCACCCCTGAGAGAATATGGAAGATGACAACATTAATCAGGATCAGTTATGTTATTTAGAATTTTTCTATTTTAGGTGTCTAAGATCCATTAGACTCTTGTATTATGTCAAGTTTTAGAGTCAACATGTAATTTTCTTCTTCCTTGACAATTTTCAGACTTAGATTCAGGATTTTGCTTATATTGTCACTGGGCCAAAACCCCCAAAGTAATTTACAAGCCATACAAAATTTTCAAGTGAAGGATAGAAAAAGTGTATATGTTCACCTACACAGAAATTAATCAATCATAATAAATAGACATATAAAAATTGTGAAAGTATTAAAATTTTTCTAGACAGATATCTTAAAAATGAAAAGAAGTTATTACCATTAAAAAATACAATGTAGCTCAAAATTAAATACACACACAGGTGGGAACTATTTTAAATTTAACAAGCAAATTATTTATAATGACTTCACTATCACAAATATCATCTTAGAAGAAGAATTAGTATTTACTCAATGAGTAAAAATGACCAAAATACTTCAAGTCTATATTTGTGTTACAAAAGTTGAGTTGATAAGTACAAAAATAGTGGATATGCTGGATGTTACAGTTTTTGCAGAGACAGATATACAAGTTGGCAATTATATGTAGTTTCATGTATCCTTGTGTTTCTTACACTAGCAGCTAGAAAATGTAGCAGAATACTTATTCTATAGCAGAAGAAAGGAAAAGAAGGGAAAACCTAAGTGTTTTCCTAAAGTCATTCATGTAAACTCCATGAAGTAATTTTGATTACCCTTATTTTACAGATGAAGAAATAAAGGAAAAAAAACAAGGTCAATAGCAAGATAATATATCAGTTGCTTGCTAAAATCTTCACCTAGATTCTATACACTACAGCATAAACCCAACTCACTAAGAAATTATTTACCAATTCCTAAAACTTATATCAGTTTAGTTCAGTCGCTCAGTCGTGTCTGACTCTTTGCGACCCCATGAATCGCAGCACGCCAGGCCTCCCTGTCCATCACCATCTCTCGGAGTTCACTCAGACTCACGTCCATCGAGTCCGTGATGCCATGCAGCCATCTCATCCTCTGTCGTCCCCTTCTTCTCCTGCCCTCAATCCCTCCCAGCATCAGAGTCTTTTCCAATGAGTCAACTCTTCACATGAGGTGGCCAAAGTACTGGAGTTTCAGCTTTAGCATCATTCCTTCCAAAGAAATCCCAGGGCTGATCTCCTTCAGAATGGACTGGTTGGATCGCCTTGCAGTCCAAGGGACTCTCAAGAGTCTTCTCCAACACCACAGTTCAAAAGCATCAATTCTTCGGAACTCAGCCTTCTTCACAGTCCAACTCTCACATCCATACATGACCACAGGAAAAACCATAGCCTTGACTAGACGGACCTTAGTCAGCAAAGTAATGTCTCTGCTTTTGAATATACTATCTAGGTTGAACAAAACTTTTCTTCCAAG
>SJYT01054136.1:5113-78273 GCA_006410635.1 Cephalophus harveyi
AACTTCAGCTTCTTCAGTGTTACTGGTCGGAGTATAGGCTTGGATTACTGTGATATTGAATGGTTTGCCTTGGAAACAAGCAGAGATGATTCTGTCGTTTTTGAGATTGCATCCAAGTACTGCAAAGGACCCTCCTAGTTGAGACAGGAGCTCATTACTGAGTCATCCATACTGAGGTCTAGTTGGAGGAGGTAATGAGAGAGGCTCCTAAATAGAGGGGCTTGGTCTGAGTTAGGGGCTTCCCTGGTGGCTCAGACAGTAAAGAATCTGCCTGCAATGCAGGAGACCCAGGTTCGATCCCTGGGTCAGGAAGATGCCCTGGAGAAGGAAAGGACAACCCACTCCAGTATTCTTGCCTGGAGAACCCCAGAGACAGAGGAGTCTGGCGGGCTCCAGTCCATGGGGTCACAAAGACTTGGACACGACTGAGGGACTAACATTTTCTAGGGCTTCCCAGGTGGCTCAGTGGGGAAAGAACGCTCCCGCAATGCAGGAGGCACAGGAGATGCGGCTTTGATCCCTGGGTCTGACAGTTATGGTGAGTGGGGACACTGGTGGCTTGGACAGAAGCCCCCAGCCCTGTTTTCTGCGGGACCCTGGGGGTGAAGTCACGAAGGCGCTGTGTGTGGCTGGTGGGAAGATGGCGTTTACTTTTGACAGAGAGCCGGCATCACTTACACACATGATCACTTTCAAGCCTCACAGCAACCCGAGGGAGAATCTGTTTACCTAGAAGGAGCTGGTGGCTCAGAGAAAGGGGTAAGTGACTTGCTTGGCTGTGGTCAGAGTCAGCCAATGACCATGGCCCCAGAGGGAGGGCCAAGTATTAACAGAGCTGGCCCCACTGGTGATCAAGTGGCCAAAATTGTGGAGCTTCAGCTTCAGCATCAGTCCTTCCAGTGAATATTCATGTTGACTTCTCTTAGGAATGACTAGACTCTCAAGAGTCTTCTCCAGCACCACAATTTGAAAGCATCAATTTTTGGTGCTCAGCCTTCATTATGGGCCAACTCTCATATCCATACAGGACTTGGAAAAGCATAGCTTTGACTAGATGGACCTTTGTCAGCAAAGTGATGTCTCTGCTTTTTAATAAGCTGTCTAGGTTTGTCATAAGTTTTCTTCCATGGAACAAGCATCTTTTAATTTCATGGCTGATGCCGAAGCTAAAGCTGCAGTACTTTGGCCACTTGATGCAAAGAGCCGACTCGTTGGAAAAGACCCTGAAGCTGGGAGAGATTGAGGGCAGGAGTAGAAGGGGACGACAGAGGATGAGATGGTTAGATAGCATCACTGACTCAACGGACATGAGTTTGACTCAACGGACACTCTCTCCTGGGAGAGAGTGAAAGCCAGGGAAGCTTGGTGTGCTGCAGACCNTGAAGCTGGGAGAGATTGAGGGCAGGAGTAGAAGGGGACGACAGAGGATGAGATGGTTAGATAGCATCACTGACTCAACGGACATGAGTTTGACTCAACGGACACTCTCTCCTGGGAGAGAGTGAAAGCCAGGGAAGCTTGGTGTGCTGCAGACCATGGGGCTGCAAAGAGTCAGACAGGACTTGGTAATTGAACAACAAGAACAGTGGTGATCTCTCAGGAGTGGGGGCAGGCAGGTCACTGTGGGACCCAGGCTTCAATCCTAGGAGAAGGGAAGTCACGCCATGGCTCTGGGGGCCAGGAGGGCACCCAGTATGTTCAGTGAGAAAAAGGACCCTGAGGCTGATCCAGAGAGGCAGAGGCCCTGGTTAGCAGTCACTGCCTGGGCCCTGCTTGGAAGCAGTTCTGAGCCTGCATCTGGACTCAGTTGGAAAGGATTCTGAGGTTGATTAGCCATGTCTGCCCTGGACCAAGGGAGGAGTAGTAGTTATTTAGAAGCATTTGCAACCCTCACTTAGATGCTTCTTGGCTTTGAGAATGTTTTTCTTTTGGTTAAATGCTTATTCAGGCTTCCCAGGTGGCTCAGATGGTAAAGTGTCTGCCTGCAATGCAGAAGACCTGGGTGCGATTCCTGGGTTGGGAAGATTCCCTGGCAGAGGCCATGGCAACCCACTCCTGTACTCTTGCCTGGAAAATCCCATGGACGGAGGAGCCTGGTAGACTACAGTCCATGGGGTCACAAAGAGTCAGACACGACCGAGCAACTTCACTTTAAATGCTTATTATTTTCCACAAACAGGAATCTTACCTCTCCTTCCCTGATTAACCTGAGCGAGTCCACAGTTTTGGGGTTACACCTCGTCACAAGTCCTATTAGGGGAGAGTCATCAGGCATACACAAAGAGAAAGTCAAACAGAGTTCTTAATGAGAATTTAAAATTCATAGAACACAGAAAAGTTTAATTTATTTCATATTTATTTATATGGTACTTAGTACAAGCTTGCTTATAAAAAAATCCTGAGTTTTACAGATGTTAACTCATTTACTCTTCACAACAACCCTAAAAGATAGGTTCTAGTATTAACCTCATTTTACAAATGGGAGAGTTAAAAGCCCAGAGAAGCTAAGCAACTTGTCCAAGGTCACATAACTTTGTGAACTCAAGCAGTCTGATGCCAGTCTGCATGATTAAATCAACTGAGTCCACATTTCTGTTTTGCTTTCCTTGTGGTATTGTGTCTTCTATGCTTCATGTTTGTTTTCCAGAATGAACTGTGAATTTTGAAGGAATGGATCACATTTAATTTAATTTCTTTTTTCCCCACACTGTGCAGTGTGCAGGATCGAAGTTCCCTGACCAAAGATTGAACCCTCGCAGTAGAAAGTGGAGTCTTAACCGCTGGACTGCTGGGGATATCCCTTAATTTTTTTAATTAAATTTGTTTTAGGATGACATTTTACTGTATATAAGTATCTGACACACAGGAGGAGCTGAAACATGTCTACTGTTAGTGGTATGATTTTGGGAATCAGTCATTTTGTATTTGAGTCATTTTCTATTAGTGTGTCTGGTTCCACCACCAGAGTGAGCTTCTGGGGGTGGGACTGTGAGTTCTTTCTTTCTATATCCCCATGATCTAACACAGTAGAGAGGAGACCCTCTCTCATTTGTTCATCAATCCATTAGCTCATTCAATAAAAATTGATTAAGGACAAGCATCATGCTTAGTGCTAGGAATGAACAAAATAGAAGAAATTTCTGTCTCTGTGGCTTAATTCCAACCTCGCAAGAAGAGATATTAAAAAGATGATGCCGACATTCCTTAACTTTGACACGTTTGTGCATTTTGCCAAAAATAATACTAGGTTATCTGTCATGGCAACTTGCAGTTCCTTCCTTTGTATACTGTGTGATGAAGTCAAGTCCCCAACAGCTGTTTACTTCCTCTTTTATGGACCAGCAGCCCTGGTAGCCCACTGTTAGTCAGATCTAATGTTTAAAGGTAAGAGCGAGCCCTTTTGGTGTAGAGCCGGCGGAAGAGTGATTGGGTTCCCACAAGGCGAGGGGGAACCGCGTCATCCCCTTTTGTTATATGAAAAGCTTCAAGCCTTATTAAGTGATGACAGAGCGTGCACTTGGCTTCTGGGATTTCTTTGAAGGCTTGCCTGTGGCCTGCTGCCTGGAAGCAGGAATGATTCCACAAATGGTCTGGGAGCCTCCGTGCAGACCGCCCCTCGCACCAGGTCCAGGTGTGTAAACAGAGCAGACAGGCCCTCCCCCCGGGAGAGGGAATTCCGAGGGTGGACAGCTGGAAAGGAGCGGCGTTCAGGACATGTAAGAAAAGAGATTTTTTTTAATGGCAATGAGAAAATAAAAATTAACTATGAAAGTATTATAATTAGAGAAATAGGAATATACTCATTAATAAAAATGTCAGAAAATATATTTTCAAATTGCTGAGATAAAAATATTAAAATAAATTTTACATGATGCCTAAGCATTTGGAAGTGGGAGCAAAAAGATGTTAGTAGATTTTTTAAAATAAGACTTTATCACTAAGACTTTCATTGAAAAAAATTGGCATGGAAGAAGAAAATTAAACTCAACAGAAGGACACATGCAGTAATTTATTTACTCCTTCAACAAATATTACTTAAGCACTTCCTTTGTGCCAGGTATTTTTCTTGTTACTGGGATTATAACTGTTCAAGAAGCAATATCTATCAAATTATTTTCTGTAATTGAAATTACATGAAATCACATATGTATAGTTTTTCACAATTTTAATATCCTTTTATAGCATATTTAAAGGCAGTCAATATTTCTCTTTCTTCACTCTCTTAACCATCCTAGTCTGTGTTAACCTTGAATTGCTTCCCTGGTGGCTCAGAGGTTAAAGGGTCTGCCTCTAATGCGGGAGACCCGGGTTTGATCCCTGGGTCGGGAAGATTCCCTGGAGAAGGAAATGGCAATCCACTCCAGTATTCTTGCCTGGAGAATCCCACGGACAGAGAAGCCTAGTAGGTTACAGTCCATGGGGTCGCAAAGAGTCGGACACGACTGAGCGACTGAACTGACTGACTGACTGAAAAATATACTTCCTTTTATGAAACAAATGCTATGCAGTCCAACAATCCAATCCCTTAGAACAACAGTCTAAATTTTCTGATACAATTCTCTCATCCTCCCAGCATTCAGAAACTACTTATTAAACTGAATTTAACTGAGTCTAGTTAAATTGGATTACCTTGATACAAACATATCTATGCTTGTTGTTTTTCAGTCTCTCAGCCATGTCCAACTCCTTGTGACCCTATGGATTGCAGCACGCCAGGCTTCCCTGTCCTTCACTATCTCCCAGAATTTGCTCAAGCTCATGACCATTGAGTCAGTGACAACATCCAACCATCTCATCCTCTATCTCCACTTTCTTCTCCTGCCTTCAATCTTTCCTAGCATCACGGTCTTTTCCAGTGAGTTGGCTCTTTGCATCAGGTGGCCAAAGTATTGGAGTTTCTGCTTCAGCATCAGTCCTTTTAATAAATATTCAGAGTTGATTTCCTTTAGGATTGATTGGTTTGATCTCCTTGCAGTCCAAGTGATTCTTAAGAATATTCTCTAGCACCATCACAGTTCACAAGCCTCAATTCTTTAGTGCTCAGCCTTCTTTATGGTCCAACTCTCACATCCATACAGGACTACTCATAGCTTTGGCTGTATGGACTTGTGGGCAAAGTGACAGCTTTTTAATACGCTGTCTAGGTTTATAAAACTTTGCTTAATCAATGCAAAAAATGAAGTCAGTGAGAGCAAAAGGGAGAGCAAAGTACATAAACAGTACAGAGTTGATATGGGACTCAAGAAAGACAAAGATATATTTCCAAAGGCATCCACCTGCCCTCCACTCTTTTGGTATTCTTAGAGAGAATCTTAGATGGATAGCACATTTAAAAATAGCTCACACCTGAAGGGTTAGATCACAAAGAACAAACAGATCAAAAGCAGGATGTGGTTGTGCATTTTATAATGTCTAAAGCAAAAAAGGTTCCTTGGTTCATTAACCGTACATCACTCATTACTTCCAAATATTCCAAGCGCATGACATCATCTTTGTCCTTGGAAAAAACAGCTGTAATTTGACTAAATCTGTCGTCAGTGTTGCTAAATGACAAGGCAGAAAATTACACAGCTGATGTAACTGTGCAGCCTAACTATTTTTAAAGTAATCATCTTTACAGAATAACAGTGCCACTGGTTATCTATATACAGAAGACAGGATCTAAGGACGGAGGGACGGGACTTCAATGGTCAGAACTTACCTACCCAATCCTGACCCCCGTCTGTTAGGCGGTAATAACATTCAAATAATTATGATTTAGGATGATGGAATGAAGGAGACTTTGGACATGCCTTCTCCAAATGCTTCACTTTTCACAAATGAGGAAACTGAGGACTTAAAAGGCCCAGGTTGGGGAGAGAAATGGGCTGATTTTTATAAGTGACTCTTATTTATTATTTTGTTACAAACCTATTTAAGAACTCTGCTTATAACCTTCTTTTTACACGGATTCTCCAGAAGAAATTTATAGTGAACAAAAGTATTGTTTAATAACCAGCTCTGTTGTTTCAACAGCTGAGAAATTCACTTATATTTCTACTACTAGAATGCTCACTCTCAGCTACTATATGATATATTAAGTAATAGGCTAATTAAATCACCTACCACATAAATCAGGCATGGAAATAAACCAGGGTCCTCAAGCACATAGTGTGAAAGTATTTTAGATATAATGAAAAGCCGGCAGAGGAGTTAACAAGAGTCAGTTCCAACAGAAACCAAAAATACAATAGATTTCCTAACAAATCTTCAGTTTCATTTTATTTTCAGGACAATTTTTGTGTGTTGATGTGTGTATGTTGAGTACCTGATTTTATCCATTTAAGCAAATGCTTATGTTCTCTTCATTCTGTATGATGACTTGGATACAAACATTCACACCATTAAGTAAACAATTAGTGATTTTTGACTTACTAGTAAACTAACATGGCATTTTGGAATATTCTCATCAGTATTTTCTTTAAAACATTATGAATATAAGGCAATTAAATACAAAATATACCTATATATTTCCTGGAACTATGTAAGAAGCCAACACATGTTTATTGAATTGAAATATGTATACCTGTAAATGCCCAATGCATTTCCAAATGAGAAGGCTTATCTCTGGAATATTTGAGAGCAGGAAGTTTTCCTTGAATTTCAATATCCTCCATGCCTATGCAGTTCAAAGATACAACTGGGAGGAAAATTATTTTTGAGTCTCTATTTTTCTTTCTCCACGCATACTGCATAACCAACATAGCTACAATTGGGGACATAAGTGTTCCACAGGCTTCCATGCTTCCTTTTCAGCAAATTTTGGGAAAAAAAAATTGGTGGAATTGCCATTCAGTGATCAGAACAGCTTGTAATGTTTTATCCTCTTCCTGAATACATTGTGGCCCATAAAGGAAAATTACATGCTTTTTATGTAATATATTGTACTATGAGTTTCAAAAAATGCAAAATTGGAGCATGAGCATTTTGGTAAACTGAATATTTCATATCCTTAAAATATGAAAAACAATGCCTCTGGAGAATTCTGACTGGATGTGTCCTTGACTGAGATGCTCCCTCCATGTTCTCACTCTTATGCTTGATAAAGCTTTATCCATGTGCTGTTTCTGAAAGAGTGAAATTGTATTATATGTATTATTTAGTCTTATAAAACTGTAGCAGAAAGTACCTGGCTCTATTAGAATGATAACCTGCAGGTTCATAACACAGGACCCCATCCACTTGGTGGAAATAAGAATAATATTCAATTTGATAGACTAAGTCAGGTAAATCTAATTATCCCTCAGTGATTTTTTTCTCATAGTTTAATTAATTTTATTCAATAGTTTCAATGTCAACATTGTCACACTAGAAAAACATATTTACTAGAGAAGAGTCCAGATTTTCTAAATAATATCAGGTCCAACGTTCAGCCTCTTATCCGAATCTACATAGAGACTATTCAAAAGGAATGTCTTTTATAACAAAGGAGAATGATGAGATATTGCAATACATGTTGAAAATGGAAGTTTATGTTGTATTCATCTGAACACAAATTTTCTTCCAGTGATTTTAAATTCTAGTACTTAATCTATACATGTGTGATACAAATGGTAGTTTTAATAAGATTTCCCATTGCTCACAAATTCTAAAAGTGATTGTTTTTGTTTCAACTTTATCATAATAGTTATGCTTATAGAACCCTCACATAAAATCTCCATGCCAATAGTTTGGCATGGTAGCTCACCTATGAAACCTAAATGCTATCTATTGATTTTCAGGAATGAACCATAAACATTACTGAAATATCCCAAATACTTTGGGGTTTTTAAAAAAACAAATATGAAATAAAATAGCATTAAATTAATTATTAGTAGCAGCCATACTAAATTTGGTAGCATAGCAAAAGAAGCATAAAAAGAGAAAGAAAACAACTCAGTAAATTCAGTCACGTTCTAAATGTATTTTTGAAACTATTTGGGAGTTAAAACAAAATCATTTTATTTTATTTTGTATTGTGCATGAAAGTTTGGGGATGAGAACTTAGTTGGCAATTGCTGAACATTCTTATCAGCAACATTGGTGCCTACTTACCAAAGGATATCTCTGGAAAGGAGCCCAACACTAAGAAGCATAAAAAGAGAAAGAAAACAACTCAGTAAATTCAGTCACGTTCTAAATGTATTTTTGAAACTATTTGGGAGTTAAAACAAAATCATTTTATTTTATTTTGTATTGTGCATGAAAGTTTGGGGATGAGAACTTAGTTGGCAATTGCTGAACATTCTTATCAGCAACATTGGTGCATACTTACCAAAGGATATCTCTGGAAAGGAGCCCAACACTTACCTCTGACAGGCCTACCATATATAATTTGCCCATGATACTCCATCATTCTGCAATTGCATAATTACTAAAGGCTCTACAGAAAAACTTTAACATTTCTGAACAGGTATGTTCAAGTATATATTGGACATATACATGTATATTCTTTAAAATTCTAAATATGACTAATACTTTAAAAATAAGAAGAGAAGGAAAAAGAACTAAATCATGGTGCCCTCCACTAATACTTTAAGAAGAGAAGGAAAAAGAACTAAATCATGGTGCCCTCTCAAGTCTACCTACATTTAAGAAATACTGAATATAAGAACCTCACTTCAGGCCAATCAGAACAAGATCTCTGATGACAGGAGCTGAGTGTTTGAAGCTGTATGCTCTAGATAACTGTAATATGCACCGAAGTCTGAAAACAGGCTGAATGTATACACAGCTTCCTAGAGTCCCTTGTCTCTTGCTGTTTTGAACACAGAAGGTTTTTCACGGTAATGACTGAATGATATTACATACAGAATAGGTCTCCCAGAGTAGTAGGTTGGTAGAGAAAGTCACTGGATTAGAAAAACATCATCAAAGTCATAAGGTTGGAATTGTTCATTATTAATAATAACCATTGGCATTTATTGTTCACCAGGTCCCAGTCACTCTGTTAAGTGCTATATATTCACTGTCTCATTTCTCAAGTACACATAGCTAATTTAAAAAAAAAAATAGGTTTTAAGTTGGGGTTGATCTGACTCTATTTTTTAAAATTTTAACCACTCCACTTTCAGTTCAGTTCAGTCGCTCAGTCATGTCCAACTCTTTGTGACGCCATGAATTGCAGCACGCAATTCCATCATCAACTCCCAGAGTTCATTCAAACTCAGTATTTCTCAAATGGAAAAATTTAGAACACTGCACTATCCATGGGTAATTAATCAATTGTGATCCACTGTAAAGTTGATTTTTTGAGTAAATATGTTATGCCAGTTTATGTTAACATTCATGTTCATTCTGAATTACCAACAAACAGCTTAAAAAATAAATATTAGGGATCAGTGTCAATATCCATGTTTGTGTTTAGAATCACATTGAAAAATAATTCACACTACTCACTTGCCCACAGTGAATGAATGAGAAAGGAACAGAATGATTAAAAATGAAATGGTCTGATCCTCTCAAGTGAAGGTCAAATTGTCGTCATAGTTCACAGTAAAAATGAATATATCATATAAATGCACAGAGAAAAATTATCATGTGACACACAGAAGAATGAGTATGCCCAAATCACAACTTGTCCTATTGCCACCTGAATCCTTCCCCTTAAAGTGGGTATCTTGACACAGTCCACATCACTGAAGCTCTAGAAATCTCTCTGAGGCAGAAAGTCTCTGAATCTTTTTAGTATTTATTTCCAACTCTCTGGCATGTAAACGTCTTACCATTCAGTCTAGAAAAGGTGCTGCTTCTTACTAAGTGCCATCAGCATGAAGGTCATTAATGTAATGAACCAACGTAATACCCTGCGGAAGAGAGATGATCAAGATCTTTCTCTACGACAAAAATCATGACACAGGGTTAAAGAGTTGATACACCCCTGATACACAGTGAAGGCATTACTGCTCACTGTGCCAGCTGAAAGCAAACTGCTTGTGGTGGTCCTTATGACAGAGCTAGAGAAAAAAGCACTTGCCAGATCATTAGCTGCTTACCAGGTACCTGGAGATGTGTTAATTGGCTCAAGTAATAAAATCAAACCAAGCACAGCAGCTGCAATTGAACTCACCACTTGACTAAGCTTACAACAATCCACTGTCATTCTCCAGGATCCATCTGTCTTCCACACTGGACAAATAGGTGAGTTGAATAGAATGTTGTAGAAATCATCAGTCCTGTATATTTCCAAGTTTTTGTTAATGCACAAACCTCTGCAATCCCTCCAGGAATTCAGTAGTGTTTTATTTCACATTGTCCTTCATAGAGTCAATTCTAGAGGCTTCAAACTTGGACTTCCACCACAACAGTCCTCACAGCTCAGGTCAGGGAACTAATGTGGGGATCTTACCAACTACTGAATATTTCTATTCCAATTATGCATTCCAAAACTGCAGAAATAATCCTGGGCTGGGTTCAGGGACCCAGTGAGTTTCTTGTGAGATGGATCCAAACCAAAACTCCATGGGCCATTTGACCTCCATAAGTTCCTACTCTGAGTGGTAGACGAGACTGATATTTTGAGTCTCCTGGAATCAGTGTCAGTTAAGAATCAATGTCAGTATTACCTAAGAGATCTAATTTTCTTTTCCTTAATACACACTTACCCTAGTAAAAAGCCATAGGTCCCTTTGGTGAAAGTTGGGAGAAAAACTAAAAGTCAAAATTGGGGGCATTGTATTGAATATCAAGATCTTTCCCTAAGGAGACCTGGCTTCCCCTTCATTCAAAGGGTTCTGGATCTAAAAATTAGTCCAAGTCTAGGAATTGATTGAGGAGGCATACCTCCATTTTTATGATTCAGATTAGACTTTTGTTCACTTGACCAATAATTTCTGTGCGTGTGTGTGTGTGTGTGTGTGTATCACAAGAATTTAGTACGTTTCCGATTTATTTCACTTCTAAGAGCATCATAATAAACTAGGCCACAGGACTGCATTAATTCTGGCAATGTTCTGACTGCTGATTTGACAGTCCTTTGAAAATAAGTTAACCATACCCACTCTGCCCTGGTGGTTTACTACCACTGTTTGGCCCCTTCCACTTCAAAGTCTAATTACCCCCCTCCCAGTTAGGTTTCCTGATTCACCAACCTCAGTTTTTACTTTAAAGATGGGTGTACACAGGAGAACAATCATAGATCTTTCCAGGATGCTGGAGCTTCCCACATAAATTTATTTCTCATAGTTGTGGCAAAAATTGCTTCTGGATGCACCCAGGGTGGATGACTAAGTCTTAAATGACAAATCCACTCTAACACTCTAATCCCCCTGAACCTTTGAACCTGTTCCTGTGCATTAAACCAAATCCCATATGATATCTCTAACTCATTCATTGTTGTTCACCTTGTGGATTATATTTCAGCTAACCAACCAAATACATTATTAGATTCCTCTCAGACTCCTCAAGCTGGAACATTTCATGCAGAATGTCTGCTTAGTAAGCTCCTATCAATAAGTCCAGCCAGATCCAACTTTATCCTCCTTCCACCGTTTGCACACATCTTATATACTCATATTCACACATGTTCCCTTGCAGCTTTCTGCCATATAAATTTGAAAACTCAAATAGTTCTTTTGGAATACAGGGCACCTCCTCATGAGCTACAGTTTGTTTCTTATTCCGGGCCTGATAGAACTTGAATCCAGCTGTAAGTCAGAAGTAAAAAATAAAGTAGTTACAGGAGGATCCTGCAGAGAATTACATTGTCTCAATGTCAACTGCCTCAGGAGACGCCACTGTATTTCTCTCAGGCAATGCAGGGTTATTTCCCTCAAAAGTGGGTAGAGAAGCCACTTCCACTGAGGATGGGGAAACTGCTTCTACTGGCAAAGAGAACCAGTCAGGATTGAGGAGCCCAATGTCCTCAGATTCATCACGGTCTTCCCACATATCCCCATTCCAACTTTTAGGATCCCGTTCCTTTCCAATCAATGCCATCACTTTAACAATTGACACCCTTCAAGGCCAAAAGTTTAATTTGCTCAGCCAGTGACAGGATGAGATTCTAGGTTTGATTTTCAATGAACTCAAACCAGCATTTATAGAAATTGAAAGGATCCTTCAGGGTGCAAGTAGAAGTTTTCAAGTCATTTAAATAGCACTTGAACTCATCTTTTCTTTCCCTACTTTGTCTGTCAACACTAGGAGCAACCAGACAATCAATCCCCTTATATCCACTAGTTTGACACAATATTCAAAAGTATCACATACACAGTTACCCATATCTTTGCTTCTTATAAGTAGGTAATTAAAAGAAAGTATCCAATGGAAATATTTTGTGTATCTCTATTGCCAGATCATAACAAGGACTACCAATGTTCTCTTTACCAATAAAATGGAATCATTAACATCTTTAAGTCTAATCAGATTAGTGAATCAATCCAGAAATCTCAGAACCAAGTCAGAACACTCATCAAAACCCTGTTCCTCTAGAATCCCTCTTGGTACCAAAATCTCTATTATTTTGGGTTCTTCAGAAAAAACATAACCAATAGGATGTATATGTATTATATATATATTATGATGATTTATTCTATATTATAAAAATTGAATAACACAGTTAGAGAGGTCAGTACCTTCCAAAATCTGCACGGTGAATCAACACGGTCCAGTCCAAAGGCTGGTAAGCTCGAGAACCAGTAAAAGCCAATGTTTCCATGCAAATCTAAAAGTATAAAAAAGCAAAGCCCCAGTTTAACATCAATCAGGCAGGAAGGATTCTCTCTTACTTGATGAAGGGTCTGAATTTTTATTCTAGCCAGGTTTTCAACTGATTGAATGAGGCCCACACACACTAAGGAGGACAATTTGCTTTATGCAGCCAACCCATATGAATGTTAATCTCATCCAAAAACAAGCATACAGAAACACCTAAAATAATGTTTAACATAATATGTGGACACCCTGTGGTCCTGTCAAGTCAATACCTAAAAGTAACCATCACACCAACTATCTGTGTTCACGATATTTTGGGAATTTAGAGTTGGGAGGACTGCCATGCATTGCATTCAGTTCAGTTCAGTCGCTCAGTTGTTCCATGTCCAGTCCTAACTGTTGCTTCCTGACCTGCATACAGATTTCTCAAGAGGCAGGTTAGGTGGTCTGGTATTCCCATCTCTTTCAGAATTTTCCACAGTTTATTGTGATCCACACAGTCAAAGGCTTTGGCATAGTCGATAAAGCAGAAGTAGATGTTTTTCTGGAACTCTCTTGCTTTTTCCATGATCCAGCGGATGTTGGCAATTTGATCTCTGGTTCCTCACTGACTTTCATTTATAAGTTCATTTTAGCTTTACATCGTAAATTAAAAGTTTGCATCTAATTGTGTCATTATACATATTTAACTAACACTGTAGTTAAAAATCAGCTTTCTAAACTGGGGCTGTGGAAAAAGTTTTTTCATTTAAAATTGGCCATAAATTACATAAACAAGATTGAGAAACTGTGTTCCATAGAAGGATAACCACTGTCTCAAGACAATAATAAAGTATAGATATTGTTTAAGGGAGAAGTTTAGTGTTGAATATGGGATTCATTTTTTGCCTTAACTGAAGGTTATTGTGGAAACGATCTTTGAGGTCTTACCTAGCACCCACTATCTGCCCCGTCCACAACGAGATGAGACTAGATGGCAGCATCCCAGAGCCTATCAGTTTGTGTCCCAGCTTTAGTATTCCACAAACAAGCTAATATCCATGAGAATGTTATGAGAGACCTTTATCATGTGCATAAGGTATACCATGTAGCTGTGACAGTTTCATTGAATAAATATGGTTCAACTAATACTTAAAAAAAAACTTCTAGAAGCTGTATCTGCACAAGCTGCTGAAATTTTACTTCACATATCCAAAAAAAATTAGAAAACAAATGTACAAAATTTTTGAGTTGGTACATGTAAGTTACACCCAGCTTTCCATCTTAAAGTCTATTTTTAATACTTTCATTGTCCCCATTCTCACTCATGATGTATTCGTTGTTGGCATTAGAAGTATACACTCACATTCTGTCCAGTGTGCAGAAGTAGGGAGACATTGTAAGACTACTTAGAGATGCTCAGGGAGTATCATTTCCCTCTGGTTCCCATTTACTCATGTTTTTCTGTGCAATGTCCTACATCCTCACCTCCATGGATGCATTCTCTCTGGATTTTCACTTGGAAATTATTTTTTCCCAACTCCTTCTGTGTTGAAACTGACCCTTACTCAAAATAACACCTATCATCTAAAGACCCAGTTTCCTTTGTTACATCAGAATATTCTTGAAGCAATAGATTCTCTTTGCACAAAGGCCCTACCCACGCCTAAACGGTGAGAAATAGGTTCCATAGAAAATCTACAGAGAAACAGTGTACTAAAATTCTTCGGAAAATAACTTTTTTCTATAAAACACTAGAGACACAGTACCTGTGAAAGAAATAACTTATAAGCTGGACTTCAAGAACTTTTAAAACTTCTGTTGCAATTAAAAGATGAATAAGTTCTGGAGCTCTAATATATAGCATTGTGATTTAAAGAATAAATAAAAATTCTTGTGATACAAAAGACAGTATCAAGAAATGAAAAGACAAGCCATAGACTGGGAGAAAATATTTTGAAAGACACATCTGGTAAAGGATTGCTATCCAAAATATACAAAGAACACTTAAAACTCCACAATAAGAAAACAAACAACCTGATTAAAAAATGGGCCAAAGATCTTAACAGACATCTCAACGAAGATATACAAATAGCATCTGATCATACGAAAAGATGTCCCACATCACATTATCAAGAAAATACAAGTTAAAACAACCATGAGATACCACCATACGTCTATTAGAAAGACCCAAATCGGGAACACCAACCCGAGGTGGTGAAAAAAATAGGAACTCTCATATCATTGGTGGCAATGCAGAATGGTATAGCTACTTTGGAAGACACTTTGGCACAAACATAAACATACTCTTACCAATGAGAAAACATACTCTTACCACAAGATCCAATAACCACACTCTTGGTATTTCAAAAGGAGTTAAAAATTTATCCCTACATATAAAATCCTACACAAGGATGTTAGCAGCAGCTTAATTCACAATCACCAGATCTTGGAAGCAACCAAGATGTCCTTCAAGGGGTGAATGGATAAATAAACTGTGATTCATGTCAGTAGTGGGTTACTTGGTGCAAAAAAGAAATGAGCTATTAAGCCATGGAAAGACATGGAGCAATTGTACATGGGTATTACTAAGACAAAGAAACTAATCTAAAAGTGCTACATTTTGTGTGATAGCATGTATGACATTCTGGACCAGGCAAAACCATGGAGGCAATTAAAAAGACCTGTGGTTACCAGCAGTGTGGAGAGGAGAGATGGAAAGTACAGAGGACTTTTTAGGACAGTGAAGATGGAGAGTGCAGAGGATTCTTTACGCCAGTGGTGGCGAAGGTTGGTTTCTTGTGTGTGGCTAACATTTATTGAGGCCACAGTTTCATATAAATTTATTTGTTCAAAATAATATTTATCAAGTGCCAGCTATACAGGGGCTCATACTACACATAAACCAAAGAATCATCCTGGCTAAACACTGAAATTTAAGTACTTATAATAAGTACATATATATGTATATAAGCAGCTGAATTATCTTTATAATGACAATCCTTTGATAGTAGAGATGATTCTAACTTATTGGGTTATTTACATTGTATAGCATCAGTATATGTTTTTGAACAGTGCAGGTAATCTGCTCCCAGGTGGCGAGTCCCCTTGCCATGTCCTGACTGGGCATCAGGAGACTGGCATCCTGTTTATGGTTCTATCATCTATTTTCCAAGGAAACTCTGCTATTCAACTCACTTTGCCTGCCTTAGCCTCTAATCTTCAAATAATAACTATATTTTTGTCAATGTAAAAAAAAATCACAAAGTGCTTTTTCATATTTATGATTTCATTTAATTTTCACATCTATCCTGGGAGAAGGCATTATTATCATGTAAATATTACAGATGAAGAAACTGAATCTCAATGACTATATGAATTTTCTCAGGTTTCTGGGGCTTGACCTCAGCTCCTGTCTACTATACTCCATTGCTTTCTAGCATGAATTCTGGAAATCTGGGTAGCTCCAATTTAAATAAATTAAAAAGCATTAAGTGCTTATTTACATATCAAACATTTTCAGTAAGTCGTATATTCAAAAATTGTTTCTGCAAAATGTAGGGTACTGTGTATAGCTACTTACAAGCCCATAAAAAGCTGATAGAAAAAAAGCCATAATCAAGACTTGGAGGAGCTTAAAATTAAGTGAATGAGATCAATCTATAAACCCAAATATAAGTGATAAAAAATACATATTGAAGCAGTCTTAAGCTGACTGATGATGACAAGAAAAGACAACAGTAAAAAACACAGCAGTGTTAACAACAGATGGAGACAAGGACAGAAAGAATTCACATGATTGCTGTCGGACAGGTTTATGCCAAAAAACTTACAGTATTTGGAAAACCGTACCAGTTATTAGAATATATCACACAGAATTAGATACTGGGGCACCAATGAATTATGGGTTTGAGAGAGAATGAGTATAGATTATTTATTTATTCCAGGAGATATAACGCAAGAACAGGTGAATTTCCATAAGGGGTCAGAGAAGGTGATCTGCAATTTTCAGCACCCGCATAATTCACCTGCTTTCAATATGAGAGTCTTCCCTCTTTACATACGGACCTGTTATTTTCATAATGTCTTGTCAACCCAAAGTAGAGTAAATAATACACTTTAAAATCTTCCATGGTCCCATCTGAATACAAACCTCCAATTGAGGACACCACAAGGGCGAACAGACAGCCACTCCCACTCAACAACCTAAGTACTTGTCCTCACAAGTGCTGTGTTTTCTGGCTGTTTTCATGAATAATATTGATAGTTTTATCAGGGATGAGAGCACTGGCTGTTGCTGCTGCTAAGTCACTTCAGTCGTGTCCGACTCTGTGCGACCCCATAGACGGCAGCCTATCAGGCTCCACCGTCCCTGGGATTCTCCGGGCAAGAACACTGGAGTGGGTTGCCATTTCCTTCTCCAATGCATGAAAGTGAAAAGTGAAAGTGAAGTCGCTCAGTCGTGTCCGACTCTTCGCAACCCCACAGACTGCAGCCTACCAGGCTCCTCCGTCTGTGGGATTTTCCAGGCAAGAGTACTGGAGTGGGGTGCCATCGCCTTCTCCAATAGCACTGGTTAGTTCCCTATAGTTTTGTTGAGCTGTCCCTTGGACCAATAGATTTTCTTCTTAAAAAATAACATACAAAATATTTAAAGTTTGAAATACTAAGTTAAATATATTAATTTATAATAATACACATGATGACTCAGATATGCAAGCCAAGATAACTCATTCCCATTTAATAAATGTAATAAGTTTTACAATCTCTCTTGCACAACATTCTCAGATATTCTGACAATATTTTTAGGCTCTAAACATTAGCTACTTAATATTCTTCAGTTACTGAAGTAAAACAGGCAAATTTTGTCTGGAGTTAATTTTCACATTTCATTGGGAGAAAAACTATCTCTTTCTCAGTGTGCACATTTGATGCAGCTAATTTTTAGCAAATACTAGTAAGTGAAAATGTCATCTATTTAATCAAGGCCCAACCCAATATCTTAAAAGTCTGAATAAGAGAGAATATTTAAAGGGCCCAAATTGTGGTAGGCCTCAATTTTCCAATTATTCCCAGAGCTCTGCGGCTAGATAGGCCTTCTCCTGGTACATTTAACAAGCTTTACAAAATTATACAGCAAAAGCACCATGGATTAGGCAATGCAAAGGCAAAAGAACCTGCCTTCCAGTCTTCCAACATGCATTCAATCATTCTTCCATAAGGCAGCAGGCTGTTTTGCACTATTTTTTTTTATCAGTGGGGAGTGAACAATCAGGCTTTACTGGTAAGTTTCCTGGCTAAAATGGAACAATGCTCAGTAGTTTTGATGAAAATAATCACCATAAAAGCAGGAACACCGATCACCAGAACCACGTGAACTACACCAGTATGAATGGACAAAAGAGACCTAGACTTATCCAAAGAGTCAAGATGGAGCTGCAGTCAGACAGAAAACGAACTTATGGTTACCAAAGGGGAACAGAGGACAGGATAAGTCAGGAGTTTGGGTTTAACATATATACACTGCTGCTGCTGCTGCTGCTGCTAAGTCGCTTCAGTCATGTCCGACTCTGTGTGACCCCACTGCAGCCCACCAGGCTCCCCCGTCCCTGGGTTTCTCCAGGCAAGAACACTGGAGTAGGTTGCCATTTCCTCCTCCAATGCATGAAAGTGAAAGTGAAGTCGCTCAGTCGTGTCCGACCCTCAGCGACCCCATGGACTGCAGCCTTCCAGGCTCCTTCATCCACGGGATTTTCCAGGCAAGAGTACTGGAGTGGGGTGCCATCGCCTTCTCCTACTATATATAAAATAGATAAGCAACAAGGATCTTCTATATGGCACAGAAAACTCCACTCAATATTGTGTAATAATCTATATGGGAAAGAATATGAAAAAGAATTATGTGTACATGTTTAATTGAATCACTTTGCTATACACCTGAAATTAACACAACACCATAAATCAACTATACTCCAACATAAAATTAAAAAAAAAAAATTAAGTTTCTCACATGTTAAAAAGTTTCTCAAGTTAAAAAACTAGTTTCAGTGAGCAGATGCTGGAAATATTGAGCAAGTTGCCTTCAAGATGATAGACTGATCAAACACATTTAATTTTACTCCCTCCTGCTACCCCACTAAAATACAGTGTAAGAATTACTTTTAACAAAAATATAAAATTTACTGAGAGCCAAGGAAATAGAAGAGGTGATGATAACAACATTTGGAAACAATAAAGCTAATGGATGAGTAATGAATATGTAGGAAGCCCAGGGAAGGCAATTGACAAGTGACACTGAAGAAAGCAGAGAACGAAGCAAATTTGTTCAACAACATCTTCAAAAAATACAGGAATAGGCATCATCTGTCACCACTGGTAAGAAGGAGCTCACATTACAAAGAACTAGTCAACAGCTATACCATTCAATGATTTCTTTCTCCACTCCCGATTGATCAGTCCATCTCTCCCAAATGTCAGTATGCTACAGGAAGTATAATCTAGAAAGGGTCTCTGGACTGGGCACAGCTGAAGGCAGGAGTATTATTCTCAAAAAAAAAAAAGATAACTGGAAAATTTACACACACATACATACACATATATATAAATAATGAATGTTGAGACCTATATACCTTCCCCCTAGCCTGCTCTCACCTGGCTCCCAGAATTCCTGCAGGCAAGGAATTACTCTGAGGCAAGATATCAAAAAGTCTCTGCTGAGAAGATCTAGCTTAAGAAGAAACAAAGACAGTTAAAGGGGACGCGACAGACTTCTGGTCTACAAAATTTCTGTTTCTTCACCCCTTTGTGCACATAGTAGGACTATATATCCCTGTACCTTGAGGTTAGAGTCATGTGATTAGCTTTGGCTAATAAACTCAGCCATCTGTCTACAATGCAGGAGACCTGGGTTTGATCCCTGGGTCGGGAAGATCCCCTGGAGAAGGAAATGGCAATGCACTCCAGTACTATTGCCTGGAAAATCCCATGGACAGAGGAGCCTGGTAGGTTACAGTAGTCCATGGCTCACAAAGAATCGGACACGACTGAGTGACTTCAATTCAATTCAGTAAACTCAGTAAGCAGAAATGTTAGGTACTCCTTCCAGATGAATACTTTTAATTGTCAGTTTGTTTCTCCCCTCATCTCCGTGGGTTCTGTTGACCATGGATGGATGTGTCGATAGGGATGTGAGGTACTTAGTTAAAATGCACGGGATTCCCAGGACTGGCAGTAGACATTGCTGCCAATTCGTAGGACGCATTTGATTTTTCAGCCTTAATTACCCTATCCAACTAACATAGGCAGCTTCCTCAACAAACGTGGAAACAAGATTATATTTGTCTACAAATTACTGAGCCCTATGCACAGTCACTGCAGATGGTGATTGCAGCCATGAAATTAAAAGACGCTTACTCCTTGGAAGGAAAGTTATGACCAACCCAGATAGCATATTCAAAAGCAGAGACATTACTTTGCCAACAAAAGTCGGTCTAGTCAAGGTTATGGTTTTTCCTGTGGTCATGTATGGATGTGAGAGTTGGACTGTGAAGAAAGCTGAGCACTGAAGAATTGATGCTTTTGAACTGTGGTGATGGAGAAGACTCTTGAGAGTCCCTTGGACTGCAAGGAGATCCAACCAGTCCATTCTAAAGGAAATCAGTCCTGGGTGTTCTTTGGAAGGAATGCTGCTAAAGCTGAAACTCCAATACTTTGGCCACCTCATGCAAAGAGTTGACTCATTGGAAAAGACTCTGATGCTGGGAGGGATTGGGGGCAAGAGAAGGGGACAACAGAGGATGAGATGGCTGGATGGCATCACCAACTCGATGGATGTGAGTTTGAGTGAACTCCGGGAGTTGGTGATGGACAGGGAGGCCTGGGATGCTGCAATCCATGGGGTTGCAAAGAGTCGGACACGACTGAGCGACTGAACTGAACTGATGCACACAACCAGAGTTCTAATGAAATTTTCACTTAGACTTCTTAAACAACCATGAATCAGGGATTACACTTATCTTATATAAGGGATTGCATGGAGCCCCCCATATATCCACATGCAGAAAAAAAAAATTGTATTAAAGACTACAGTACTTTGAAAAAATACTGTAATTAGTGTCTTAATAAAGTCTGAGAAGTCTCAAACAAAAACAAAGGGGATATATAGAGGAAAAATATCAAGTTTAGTAAATCTAAACTCTGAGTACGAGAATGTAAACCTCAAGAGAAAAAAAAATAAGTTTAAGAAATCCCCTAGAAACTAGAGTAAAATGATAGAAACTAGAAGAGAAAACCAGAGGACACTTTCCAGAAATCCAACACTTAAATAATGGGACACCCAGACATTGAGAATATGGTAAACAGGAAATCATCAATAAAGAATTCAAGAACATTTCCCAAGATGGACATGAGTCTGTAGGTTTCACTGACAGCCCAACACAGTGGATCTAATATCCAATAGATCCACACCAAAGGACATCATGATGGAATTTCAGAATATAGTAAAAGGGACACAATATAAACAAAGTTTCTCATCTATGAACTTGACACATGTGTTTATTTAGGTCTTGTTTTATGTCCTTAGATAAGGTTTGCTGTGGGGATCATGGTTTTCTTTTAGTATTGATGTTTAATTTTATTGTGTTACCCAAAATTTCATATTTTTTGTTTAAAATTCCTTGTTATTTGCTTTGTGCCCTGCTATGTGATCCCGTTTGTTAATGTCTTAGGTATACTTTAAAACAATATTTACACAGTATATCCACTAGTCGTTAACTACATTCAGTTCAGTCGCTCAGTCATGTCCGACTCTTTGCGACCCCATGAATCGCAGCACGCCAGGCCTCCCTGTCCATCACCAACTCCCAGAGATCACTCAGACTCACGTCCATCGAGTCAGTGATGCCATCCAGCCATCTCATCCTCAGTCGTCCCCTTCTCCTCCTGCCCCCAATCCCTCCCAGCATCAGAGTCTTTTCCAATCAGTCAACACTTCGCATGAGGTGGCCAAAGTACTGGAGTTTCAGCTTTAGCATCATTCCTTCCAAAGAAATCCCAGGGCTGGTCTCCTTCAGAATGGACTGGTTGGATCTCCTTGCAGTCCAAGGGACTCTCAGGAGTCTTCTCCATCACCACAGTTCAAAAGCATCAATTCTTCAGCGCTCAGCCTTCTTCACAGTCCAACTCTCACATCCATACATGACCACAGGAAAAACCATAGCCTTGACTACTTGGCTATCTAATTTTGCTAGCTAGCTGTATTTATTCATTTATTAGACCACTTGTGAAAGCTTGTATTTGGGTCTGGTGTAGTAAGTTATACTCCTTATTCTGAGGTTAGAACCAATTGAAATAAAAGTACTACACATCAGACAGATAAAAAATAAAAATATCAGCTATTTTACTGTTAAAAGCTGGACTAGAGAATGTACTGACATATGATACCTATTGTTTCATCCAAGAATTACTGTCAGGTCAGAAGCATAGCTAGAAAATCATGGGTCCTCCCTGCAGAAAGAGTTAGCTTCAATTCATGGTGAAGAGCGGGGTAATATGCATCCTCACATTTCTCAATTCAAAAGAGGATGAGAAATTTAAAAGTTAAGCATTTTGGTTCTTCATCCCAACTTAGTGATCAGGGCAATCTGTTCTTTTTTCATGTGAAGGAGTCGGGGTACAGGGCAAAGAGATACTAGGATTATTACTAGAATCGTGGCTAGAAGTCAGTGGAGTTCTTTTCCTGGCCCAAAGATGTGGATGACCTAGTCATCCATATCCTCACTAATTTTCATTTGCTTGAGCTATCAGGTAATGAGATAGCAGGATTAAAATTTCTCACTGAATGTTTATGTGTCCATTTTGCTTTGTTATTTTGTCCAATTCTTTTCCTTTATTAATATTGATTTATTTTGAAAATATGCTCTTAGGCACAGAATTGTTATATCTGTATGTTGAATTATTTCTTTTATTATGTGAAGACTTTCTTTACCCCTTTTTAATGTTCAAAACTCATGTCTTTTATTAATATAATGACATCACCTTTCTTTTGGTTATTATTTACTTGTAGTGTGTTTTTCCAAGCTTTTACTCTCACCCTTTATGTATCATTTTATTATGGTGCTAAATTTCTTTTGAAATCCAAACTGTCTGTTTTCTGACTAATGCAGTTCATTTCATTTAGAGATTACTAAATTATTTGCATATGGCTTTAACATCTGATTTTGCACTTTGGGCATATTTGTTTGCATGTTTATCCTTTCCTGACTTCTATTGGATTTTATTAATCCCCTTTGCTTTAATGGATTAGGAATATATGTTCCATATGAAGTTTTTAAATTCTTAGGCTTGAAATTTTAACATTCATTCAAGTATACATTTTTCTTGACAAAACCTAAAGTAAATATTTCTCACTTCTTCTCAGAACTACAAATACTTTAGAATATTTTAACAATCATTTGCAAATATTTAAAAATTATATCTAAATTAATCATTTTGTTATTGTTTTCTTAACCAACATGCTTATATACAGTAAGCTAGCTAGATGTTTGCCAATTACTTTGAACACTATTAATAACTTTCATCCCACTCCATTTGTGTGATTTATTTTTACATACATTTTTAATAATACTTTAGAATCATTTGGGGAGTATTAAAAGCACTCTGTGTTAAAATACATTTACTTATGCCTTTATTTTTTCCATACTGTATACCTTTTTCACAGTTAGACTTTTTATTTTAGCTTCTATTATTGCTCTTGAAAATTAATATTTTGTTCTGTTAAAAGCTATCTGCCCTTTCTCTCGAGTGCTTTAAAATTTTTCTATTTTTGGTACATTGAATATTGCTACTATGTGTCCAGGTATATCTTTAGTATATCTTAATTTTTAATAGCATTTAACCCCATATTATCACTAAGTTAGGATATACAAATCTTTTGTGACTTCACTAACTAGCAATATCTGATCAGTCTTATACTCTTCACAAATAATTTACAGAATCACTAATTTTAATTGTTTCAATACTTATAAATTCTTACAACTAAGTCTGTAGTATATAAATAAGGACTAGTATGCTTAATAAACTCTATAAAGAACCCCCTGCCAATGCAGGAGATACAAGAGACAGATTCAGTCCTTGGGAAGGTCCCCTGGAGAAGCGCATGGCCACCTACTCCAGTATTCTTCCTTGGAGAAACTCATGGACAGAGGAGATTTGAGGGCTACAGTCCATCAGGTTGCAAAGAATCGAATGTGACTGAAGTGACTTAGCACACACAATATTTGGTCTTTATTATCAATTGCACAAAAATGGCATTTAGAATTTTGTATTTAAAAATTATTTCTAGAAGTTTCACAATAGTTGTTTAAAAAAAAACCTCACAATAGTAGTACAAAATTGCTTAAAATAATTAAAGAAAAGAAAGTGAAGTCACTCAGTCATGTCCGACTCTTTGTCACCCCATGGACACCAGGCTCCTCCGTCCATGGGATTTTCTAGGCAAAAGTACTGGAGTGGATTGCTATTTGCTTCTCCAGGGGTCTTCCTGACCCAGGGATCGAATCCAGGTCCCCCACACTGTAGACAGACGCTTTACCGTCTGAGCCACCAGGGAAGCATTTTTCATATGAGATGTATGTTTACTTTCTAAAGTCTTCAGAAATCAATACCACAAAGTGAGGAAAAAGACCTGGATGGTCATTATGGAATAAAAAATAACACTAGAAACTGAAAAAATAAAAAAATCCAAACAGTATTTTCTCTGCTAAAAACTCTATCCTGAAAAATAAAAGCTATTTACTATTAATTGTTGGAGAGCAATCAATAATCCATTTGATGGAGTAACAAGTGATAATAATCTCTGATATTATCCAGAACTGAAATATCTCAATACATCATAATACTTTAAAGTAAACTTTGGTTTACAGTCATAATCTCCTATTAATGTTTTAACTCACTGTTTAACTTACTAACAATTAAAATTACTTCATTATTCTCACATAATTTGTCAAAAAGGAAGACTACGCTTGATTATAAAGCATCAACCAAAAGAACTACAAATAAATTTCACACCTTTTCTCACAGAGAACAGAATAATAATCCCATTTATTAGTCAGACTCTGAATATCAAATAGAAGATCACAGAGGTGACATTCCATAAGGGTGTTCATGATTATCACAGACCTTGTCTCTTCAACTATACAGTCACTCTGCTCTTGTTACTGGATTGCATGGAAGCCCTCAAGGAAAACTGGAAAATAACAGCATTTTTTCAGGATACACCCTAGATTAAAGTGACTCAATAGTCTGGGTGAGTCTATCAATTATATTTCCTAAGAGAGAAGAATGGATTAATCATTTAAAAAATGGTAAACTGTTACATAAACCATATCAGATTTGTTATACACCCAAATGTCCAGTCAATATACATGTGGCTAATTTTAATATAAATGACCATGCAAGTCTATCAAGTAATGACCAAGGGTAATAGTTTTTATTGAATATTACAAGATCCATAGCAACTTTATTTAGCAAGTACTTGCTAAGTTAATATTCTCACACTGAATCTTGGCTATTACATTCACTTTTCTCTCAGATGTAAAATTCCAGGTTTTCACCTAATTCTAATATTTTATTCTATACTCTGTGTTGCTGTGGTGTAATTTTATGTCTTTATATTAAAAGAGATTGAACTTAAGGAAGTAAATATTTTTCCAAAGATGTCATACAAATGTGAACAGATACATGAAAAGATGTTCAATAGCACTAATGATGAAGAAAATTCAAATCAAACCCACAATGAGATATTGCCTCACAACTGTTAGAATGGCTATTATCAAAAACAATACGTGAACTGAGAACTTCCAGATGTTCAAGCTGGATTTAGAAAAGGCAGAGGAACCAGTGGTCAAATTGCCAACATCCACTGGATCACCGAAAAAGCAAGAGAGTTCCAGAAAAATATCTACTTCCACTTTATCAACTATGCCAAAGCCTTTGACTATGTGGATCACAAAAAAATGGTGGAAATTCTTCAAGAGAGGAGAATATCAGACCACCTGACCTGCCTCTTGAGAAATCTGTATGCATGTCAAGAAGCAACAGTTAGAACTGGACATGGAACAATGGACTAGTTCCAAATCGGGAAAGGAGTATGTCAAGGATGCATATTGTCACCCTGCTTATTTAACTTCTATGCAGAGTACATCATGTGAAATGCCAGGCTGGATGGAGCACAAGCTGAAATTAAGATTCCTGGAGAAATATCAATAACTTTAGATATGCAGATGACACCACCCTTATGGCAGAAATTGAAGAGAAATTAAAGATCTTCTTGATGAAAGAGAAAGAGGAGAGTAAAAAAGCTGGCTTAAAATTCAACATTTAGAACTAAGATCATGGCATCCAGTCCCAGCACTTCATGGCAAATAGATGGGGAGACAATGAAAACTTCATGGCAAATAGATGGGGAGACAATGAAAACAGTGACAGACTTTTATTTCTTTGGCTCCTAAATCACTGAGGATGGTGACTGCAGCTATGAAATTAAAAGATGCTTGCTCCTTGGAAGAAAAGCTATTACCAACGTGGACAGCATATTAAAAAGCAGAGACATTACTTTGCTGACAAAAGTTGGTCTAGTCAAAGCTATGGTTTTTCCAGTAGTCACGTATGTATATGAGAGTTGGACTATAAAGAAAGCTGAGTGCCAAAGAATTGATGCTTTTGAACTGTGGTTTTGGAGAAGACTCTTGAGAGTCCCTTAGACTGCAAGGACATACAACCAGTCTATCCTAAAGGAAATCAGTCCTGAATATCCACTGGAAGGACTGATGCTGAAGGTGAAGCTCCAATACTTTGGCCACCTGATGCGAAGAACTGACTCCTTGGAAAAGTCCCTGATGCTGGGGAAGATTGAAGGCAGGAGGAGAAGGGGACAACAGAGGATGAGATGGTTGGATGGCATCACCGACTCAATGGACGTTAGTTTGAGCATGTTCCAGAAGTTGATAATGGACAGGGAAGTCTGGCATGCTGCAGTCCATGGGGTTGCAAAGAGTCAGACACCACTGGGCAACTGAACTGAACTGATTATCAAAAAGGCAAATGATAAGTATTGGCAAGGATGTGGAGAAAAGGGGATCTTTGTACACTCTTGGTGGGAATGCAAATTGGTCCAATCACTATGGAAAACAGCATGGAGGTTCCCCAAAAATTAAAATATAGAATTACCGTGTGATCCAGCAATTCCATCTCTGGATATATACCCAAAGGAAATGTAAACAGCATCTCAAAGAGATATCTGCACGCCCATATTCACTGCAGCATTAATCACAATAACCAAGATACAAAAACAGCCTGTCGATAGATGAATGGATAAAGATGTATATAAAAACAATGGAATGTTATTCAGACATGAAAAAAGAAAATCCTGCCATTTGCTATGACATAGATGAAGTTTGAGGGCATTATCCTAAGTGAAATAGGTCAGAGAGAGAAAGATGAATACTTTGCTGCATCACTTGTATCTATAACTTTAAAAAAAAAGCGCAAACTCACAGAAACAGAGTAGATTGATGACTGCCAAGAACTGGGATGTAGGGTAAATAAGATGTTGTTCAGGGGTACAAACTTTCAGTTATAAATAAGTTCTGGGTATCTAATCTCAAGCACAGTGGCTACAGTGATTAACACTGAATTATATACTTGAAAGGGCTAAGTGAGTAGATCTTAAATGTTCTCACCACAAAACAAAAAAAAAAAGGTAGTTATGTGGCATGCTGGAGACATTAACACTATGGTGACAATCATTTTATAAAATTTAAGTACATCAAATCAAAATATTGTACACATTAAACTTACATAATGTTATGTCAATTAATATCCCAATAAAACTACGGGAAGGGAAAATCAAATTAAAGTGGAGAAACATTTTTATGGTTTTGCAATTTTCTGTCCTGGATTAAAGTTATCAACTTATTCATTCACCTAAGTGAAGTGAAGTTGCTCAGTCATGTCTGACTCTTTGCCACCCCATGGAATGCAGTCCACCAGGCTCCCCAGTCCATGGAATTCTCCAGGCATGAGTACTGGAGTGGGTTGCCATTGCCTTCTCCAGGGGATCTTCCCAACCCAGGGATTGAACCCGGGTCTCCTGCATTGCAGGCAGAGGCTTTACTATCTGAGCCACCAGGGAAGGATTCATTCACCTACTTATTACTAAATGCTTACTCAGTAAATACAGAAATCAATGATAGATTCCCTATTCTCAAAGAAAGGCAGCCATAGACTGAGTTCAAAGATCCTGAAAGACCATACAAGTATGTGTATAAAATAATATCAAAACATTCTCTACTAATATCTACATTTTGAATCTTTTAAAGTAAGTAAATGCACAATTTTCTTAACCTAGCTCCCTACTAATGGACACTTAATGGCTTATGATTTTTCACTAACAATGCACAGATTAACATTTTGTGAATAAATATGTGCATATTTTAAAAATTATTCTCATGGAATTTTTCCACTAAAGCAGAATTTGGGTGTCTAGGTACGTGTACATTTTAAACACTTTGGCTATATTTTGGCAATCTTCCTTAAGAAAGGGCTATATCCTTGCCAAACTGGTTGTCATCACCTCTCTGTCCTGCCTTTGCCGATTAGACAGTAGGTTAACTGACACCTCATCTTTTTCAGATAATATTACTTCATAGCACCAACCATCAAGCAAGTGCCCGAATTTTAACATTTCATTTGTTTTTGTAATAGCAAGGCTATCTGTCTACCTCTTCCAGACTGCAAGCCACCAAGGGCAGAAATAAGAATTTATTGTCATCTTTGTGTGTTGCCATTAGGCGTAGAAAAGTTTATTTTAAATTACTTCATTTTTGTTTATTAATGTGCAAAATCGTCAAACTGGTTTTTGTTTTATGGGTCTTTGGCTGAGCTTTAGTATAATTTGTAAGCTTAGTGAATTAAGTTCCTTTAAGAAAACAATCACTACATCAGATCATTGTGGGTCTGGCCTTCTTGGCATGCAGAGATTTCTTAACAGAAGTTCAGGCCAGGTTGTGATTTGATCTGAAACTGCAGCCCTGACTGCCAGGCTCTTCAAGAGATCTTTCATTCTTTCTATATAATTCTTATCTCAAGGGACCATCATCCTTAGAACTATCGCATTTATTGGTAATACCTCTACCTCCAATGTTAAAATGGCATCTGACTGAAGATGAGATAATCCCTCCTCATATTGCCTGACTCGCAGACATAAGATTTAACATCTTTCTATTTTCTTATTTGTACTCACCACGGTACCCTCAAGCCCAAACCAGTGCCTGGCTCATGAATGAATGAGGGAAATACTGACTCTAGAAGGCATAAGAAAAAGTGTTTCATGAATCCAATCCAGGCACCTCCTCACAGTGCTTTAAAAAAGAAAAGTAAATCCCTTAAAGCTCAAATTTATGTAGTTATCTTGGAAAAAATTTTAATTGCCTAGAGTCCACACAGCTCCTTGTTATACTCTAACATAACAAGGAGTATAAAACCATGACTAAAATATGCACACTCTTCTCCAGTCTCCATAAAAAAAAAAAGGAATTGCTAGTTTATTCATCTTGCCTAATGACATAGAAGGGCAAAACAAGTACCCAAACAATGAATAATAACACAAGTGCTCAGACTGTAAAATCAATATGTCAGATCAGTAGAGCTGAGCTTTGTTTTAATGCTCTCATCCCTGAACCCAGTGGAGCTTACTTTCTGAATTATATATATGTATTGACCTAATTACATAAATATTGACTTTTCCTTATATGAAGCTTTTTTTTTTTTTCAGTCTCACAGTAATTACGATGTCAATATTTGTGGCCCTAGTAACATTGAATTTAAACCTGTTAAATGTGACTGATGGTGGCATACCATGAGATAATCCAGACAGTCTCAGCACGTGGGTGACGCTAGACAGTAACTGATAAATCAGGAATTTCTTAGGGGTATCATAGTAAGGTAAACTTCTTCAAGAAAATAATCTTAAAGGATGATATAGTTCATCCCCAATAACTGGGGAGCTGGCCTCCTCCTCAGTTTGTTGGGTTTTACAACACACAGAGGTAATAACAAGGATGTGAATAGATTTTGGTCTATAATGTTGTACAACATTTTTTTTTCTTTAATCAAACACTTCATCCATAACTTCAATCCCCAATCCCTCCTACTACTAAATCCTTTGATCTACTGACAGATGTCTATACCCCTAACCACATAGCTCTGCATGTGTATAAAGGGTATCATTTAATATTTATTATTATTCTTTGATATATTTCAATAAGGATCTGTGCATAGTTTGAGGTGAGGTGAAGTCACTCAGTCGTGTCCGACTCTTTGTGACCCCATGGACTGTAACCTACTAGGCTTCTCTGTCCATGGGATTCTCCAGGCAAGAATACTGGAGTGGATTGCCATTTCCTTCTCCAGAGGATCTTCCCGACCCAGGGATCGAACCCAGGTCTCCCACATTGGAAGCAGATGCTTTAACCTCTAAGCCACCAGGGAAGCCTAAAGCCTAATACAAAATATGATCTATATAAATTCTACTTTTTAAAAATGTCCAATTTAATTCTCTCTCCTTACATGGCTTTATTTTCATAAGAAAAGATTTCACATAGTTCCTACCATTGTTACATCTCTGGGCCAAGCACTGATACTATACCTCAGGACATTTTAATTAAATTTCTTTACTTCGATAACATTAGAGACATATTCCAAATGCTTTCAAAAAAGCTCGAAAGTACTTTTTACTTTGTTCTCACAAAGTTTCTGAGCACTCCCACTCAAGGTCTTATACGTTCCAATTTAAGAAATGCAGAAGTGTGTGTCATATTCATCGTTTAGGGAAAGGTGAAACACACAGGGAATACTACACAGAAAGATTAAAAACAATCATGTCCACAATTTGGGTAGAGGGTCGTTCTAGAAGGATCATGGTGAGGTGGTATATCCATCATTCCATGATTTTCTTATTTGCCTCTACAGGGCTGCCAGAGGAGATGAACCTCAGTGACGTGAAGCAAATCCATCGAACAGACGGTGGTAGTACTTTAGACACAGCTGGAGCAGGATGTACGGCCGCAACTGAAACTACGGCACTGACTCTGATGGGTGTAGTGATGTTTTTTCCCGGGCTTTGGTAACAGCTCTTCTGCTCTGATACACATGTCTTAGTGGAGTCTTGATTTCTCCCTTCCCTTGCTCTGAGTGGAATAAGGTATCTTTTCAAATGTAACAGTTATACTTATGAGAAGGTCCTAACTTCTTGGAAGCCAAGTTGGCATGTTGACAAAGTACCTAAAAATCAACGTTTCCATGATAGACCGTTTGAAAACATGTCTTCTTTGAATCTAAAATATGAATCTAACTTAAATGTTCTTCATCGCTAACATGTTAAACCTGCAAATGTGAAGAGCACGGAAGTGACTTTGAATGAGAAGGATTTAGTATGTCTGTAACTATTATTCTCAATTCCAACCTCTTCCTTTTTAAAAGAAAAAAATGTTTTCAATTGAAGGTGTATTTGCAGGATGATGAAAACAATACATAGCTTTTCTTAAAATACTGGAATCAGAATTTCATTAACTGACTCAGAAACAAACAATGGCAAGTAGTATGCATGCATTTTCAAGATATTCTTCCATTTTTATAAGCTATGAAAAGAAATGACTGAAAGCCTATAAATTATAGAGTAGATTGCAAGGAGCATTTCACATAATTTCATTGAAGATGCTTGATAATTTTTATCCACTGTAACTAAGCCACTGACAAACATAAAGCTGAGTATTTTGATAGCATCTGATTTGTATCCCATTATATGCAAAATGCATCTTTGGTATTGTGACTGTGTTCTCTCCTCTCTCTCTGCCTCTTAATGGACTTATCTATGTTGCAAAGCACACAGCTGCTCTAGGAATATCTCTAATAAAGCTGTTAATTATTTGGTGGAAAATTTTAAAGAATATTGATCATTTTCTCCTAGAAAAAATGATATCTCATCCATTTTCAAAATGTTACTTCAAAAATTTGCTGTTTTTTAAAACTTGATATTGAACAATTGTCTGTATTTCCAAAGTTCCTATGAATATCTAAAGATGCACTAATATATAAAATATGGCATGCTCTGTTTTAGCTCTTTTCACATTAGCAGAGCCACTAATCCATAGTCCCTGACTTCCCAGTTGAGATAAGATGCCTCAGCAGACACTGTGCTTATCACTGTACTTAAGGAGAAAGAGATAAGTCAGCTTTTATTAGGAAGTATCATATCCAGTCAATAGCCAGAAAATATAATTAATACAAAGTGACAGAATAGAAAAGAGAAGTGCTGAACTTATAAAATTTTTTAAAAATCAAAAAGATTTCAAATGACCTCTGAAAAAGAACTGACGAGGACTCAACCAACAAGCATTTGCGGGATGAAATCAATCTGTCCAAATAAGGAAACTCTATGATCAAACCCTATTCTCCCTCAGGTTCTCAATTATTGATGAGAACCTGGTGATGGTCAGCTTACACCACAGTATCTTTAAACTCCCAAGATAAGTCAGATTTTTCTTGTCTGTTCAAATATGACTCTGAACTGGAAGTGCTGTTCTACCTGCCAATTCTGGATGCCATTTTCCTAGGCTTTCACTCCACCTTAGCATGATCTGCTTGGATTTTAGCGCATTTGCACCACCATACGCCAAATATTAGAAACTTAACACTTTTTAAAATTTTAATTTCAACTTCAACTCTTTATTTAAACAACTCTGAAAAGAGGTCAACCATTGGTGGCACTCCAGCCCAAGCCACAGTTGGTTGTCACGGCAGCACTTCTGACCCAAACCTGAAGGGTCTTTAGAAATGCCAACTAAATAAAATGGTTCAGCAGTCTAATATGTACCTGGATAAAATTAGCTGATAAAAGATAATTTTAGATATTGTAAGAAATGGTTAAAAGTAGAGTAGTTATGAAATCGATAGTATGAATGAATATCTTTTTATCAATTAAATTTTACGTATTCAAATGGGTGCTGTCTACCTCCATGTAGGCGTTTAGGAGACAATACTTATACCATAAACGATAAAGCTAGAGCTCAAAACACTTGAGGTTTTCAGAATTTCTTTAAGAGCCTGAGGCATACTTTTTTAATATTTTCAATGAGGTCATTCTTTAACACTCTGCTCTAAACCATCTTACATTTATATAGCTCTTATAATTTACAAGGCTCTTTCAGAGGAGACAAAGCATATCATTTGTCTTTCCTCACTTCTAAAGGATGGGCTCAATTTTTAGTCAAATAAAACAATAACACTGAGTTGTTGTTTTCTTTTAATATGGCTCAGAATTTGCTTTATAAGAGTATTCCATTAGTAAGGTTAAAAAGTTTTTAAGCAATGGTAAAGTTGTTAGAATACATGTTTACTTTCCAAGATGACTTAAAGGATAACATTCAGGTGAATATATATGTATTTTAAATTATCTTTCACAGTTATAGTCACATTTTATACTGGGATCAATTAAAGGAGTTTTCTTGAATTTCCAAGTTATTGTTATATAAATTAATCTGAAACAGTCTAGTATTCTGCATGTATTGAGGAAGAATCAGTTAATCTGAGCCAAAATTCAGGGCCCTCCCTTTGCATATACACCATGATAAATGCTCTTACACAAAATCTCCTTTAGTCTCACCAATAATATTATCACCTCCATTTAACCAATGAAGAAACTGAGGCTAGAAATACTATGTACTTTGTTTGGTGTCATACAACTAGTCAGAGTAGAATCAAACATATAAGTAATGTCTCTAAACAAACCATATACATTCTTGGTTCAAAGATATAACAGTTTCAGAACAGTAGTACAAAATCTTAAAGTTAGCATAAAAGTCATTCAAAGGTGATTTAAGTCTCTAAACAAGGATTTATAAAAACAAGTAAAATTAACTGTACAATCCTAATGTATAATTATCAAATTGTGAGAAAGAAAGAAAGTGAAGCTGCTCAGTCATGCCCGACTCTTTATGACCCCATAGACAGTAGCGCTCCTCCGTCCATGGAATTTTCCAGGCAAGAGTACTGGAGTGGGTTGCCATTTCCTTCTCCAGGGAATCTTTCCAACCCAGGGATCAAACCCAGGTCTCCTGCATTGTAGACAGACGCTTTACCATCTGAGCCACCAGGGAAGTCCGATCAAATTGTATGTTAGTATAAAGGCATAGGAAAAAAGAAACATGTAAACATGAACCTTTTCTTTTGTACTAATCATTACTCTCTCACATGTGAAAATTTCATTCAAATACATCAGCTGCTAAAATAAACCAGCTACCAAAAACGAGAAAATACACACATGTTTTCTAACTATCACAGAATCATAACATTTCTTTTTGTTTTCTGAGCAACCGAAGGGTTTAAACATTTCTTTGGCCATAAGACACAGGATGGCATAAAAATATAAGGAAAGAAAGATGAGAAATAGGGAAGGAGGGAACGTGTGGCGGAATATTATTTTTAAAAATCTTAGATATGTCTTTTATTCTCTATTTGTCCAGGAACATCTTATCAATGAAGTAGTGTCTGGAGTGTTCTTTTCTAATTAAAGGACAGAAGCTAATACGCTATTTCCTCCCAATACTCAGCTTTTCTAAGTACTCAATAATGATGCTTTGAAAAGGACTCAATTAGTTTACTGCTAATTGTTTTCAATCACTAAAAATATTGTTTCTACCATCAGAACCCTTCAGGTACAATCAAAACTGTTTCTTCCTGAGTGAATTCATTCAACCCAGACTTGTGATTTTTTGAGATAAGTCATTGAGCAGTCTGTGATATCAGTATTTCTTTAGGTTGTCAGCTTTGGTATCCTGTATAAAAACATGGGTTGTATGAAAATTCAGCAATAATTCATGTTATTAGGTATGACACTGGGCATATTTTAAATTGTAGACTGTTGTATGTCAATCATTTCTGAAAAATATAGACAAAATTTTCTCGTTTGAAATCTTTCTTTGCCATTGCTAGAATTAAATGATCACTGAATTACTCTTATATCATCATTTTGTAAATGGAGTTTCACTCAAATGAGTCCTTAAACTAGCCTATTTCCATGTGCAGAAAAAAACTGAAGAATTTCATTACAATATGATTTACATCTTCACAGTAGAAATGGCAATAACTATTTGGAACAGAGCGCCAGGATGGAAGGTTCTGGATAACTTTGCAAACATCTGATTCAAGAGTCTCTCCCCTTCTTGCACTTGTCAACTATCACATTGGAAGCATCTTCACCATGAAATATTGGGTTGGTCAAGAAGCTTGTGGGAAATTTTCTGTAGAATTTTCACAGAAAAACCCGAATTTTTTGGCCACCCCAATATATATACAGAGATTATGCATCTCACCTTCCCAAGAAAGTTTTCCTTTATCACAGAGCAAGAGGAAGGGGATAGAGGAATTTGAAGTGCCGTAGAATTAAAAGCCAGAGAAGGCAATGGCATCCCACTCCAATACTCTTGCCTGGAAACTCCCATGGACAGAGGAGCCTGGTAGGCTGCAGTCCATGGGGTCACTGAGTCAGACACGACTGAGTGACTTCATTTTCATTTTCATGCATTGGAGAAGGAAATGGCAACCCACTCCAGTGTTCTTGCCTGCAGAATCCCAGGGATGGGGGAGCCCAATGGGCTGCCATCTGTGGGGTCACACAGAGTTGGACACGACTGAAGCGACTTAGCAGCAGCAGCAGAATTAAAAGCAGATCAGAGAACATCTAAGGAGCAAACTGGTTGGAGACAGAAGGAATGGAACTGACCCAGAGGAATCACTTGCGTAATTTGGTAAGTAAATTCTACTTCTGTGAGTTTCAGTACCCACCTTTGAGCACCCGTGAACTGAAAGGACTAAATGTCAGAAGGAGAGGAAGTGGAGAGTGTCTCTTTTTGCCAGATGACCCAGCACTGAGGAGGAAAACAAAAAGCCTAGTTTGCGAAACAAACACTATGAGCAGTACAGTGTGTTTAGCAAGCACCTGTTTGATTCTATTTCTTTAAGAAATCGAGGCACTGACCAGTAAGTATTTTTAACAACAGTAATTTCTTCAGAATAACAAGACCCCCATACGATAAACAAGGATTTCAACTTACAAAATTGTGGTCAAAATTGTCAAAGACTTTCAGAATAGAATTAGTCAAGTCACGGTGCTTTTCCAACTCACCCCACATGCCCATTCCTCCCCCTCTCACCAACATACACACACCCATGCCTCACAGTTCCTTGCTATCGTTTCTATTTCCTTTTTATCTTATCTGTATAACTGAGTTCAGTTCAGTCCAGTTGCTCAGTCGTGTCCGACTCTTTGCGACCCCATGAATCGCAGCATGGCAGGCCTCCCTGTCCATCACCAGCTCCCGGAGTTCACTCAGACTCACGTCCATCAAGTCAGTGATGCCATCCAGCCATCTCATCCTCACTCTGCTTTTGAATATGCTATCTAGGTTGGTCATAACTTTTCTTCCAAGGAGTAAGCGTCTTTTAATTTCATGGCTGCAGTCACCATCTGCAATGATTTTGGAGCCCCCAAAAATAAAGTCTGACACTGTTTCCACTGTTTCCCCATCTATTTCCCATGAAGTGATGGGACCAGAGGCCATGATCTTCGTTTTCTGAATGTTGAGCTTTAAGCCAACTTTTTCGCTCTCCTCTTTCACTTTCATCAAGAGGCTTTTTAGTTCCTCTTCGCTTTCTGCCATAAGGGTTGTGTCATCTTCATATCTGAGGTTATTGATATTTCTCCTGGCAATCTTGATTTCAGCTTGTGTTTCTTCCAGTCCAGCGTTTCTCATGATGTACTCTGCATAGAAGTTCAATAAGCAGGGTGACAATATACAGCCTTGATGTATCTAACTCAGAATTACTTAACAGGACTAGATAATGCAACACATATTTAAGACCCACCTAGCACATGGTAATCCTTAATAATTTCAAGTTTGTGCCTTTCCCATTAAGCCTTCTCTTAAAATGCATGTGTGCCCAGAATTGGACAATACCACACTATTAAATTGTTAATTCTGCCTGTGGCTAAGCTTTTGATAGGGAAACAGCATAAAGAAAGTTTGAGTGTGAATAAATAGAGCTTAAGAAGGAAGACTCACTGGAAAAATCCCTGATGCTGGGAAACATTGAGGGCAGAAGAGGGCATCAGTGTATGAGATGGCTGCATGGCATCACTGATGCAATGGACATGAACTTGGGCAGACTCTGGGAGATGGTGAGGGACAGTGAGGCCTGGCATGCTGAAGTTCATGGGGTCACAGTCAGACACAACTGTGTGACTGAACAACAACAAGGAAGAGGAATGAGAGAGAGTAGAATTGCAACAGAGACCTACTCCTGCCTGTTTCATCTGTCATGTTTTGCTTAGCTTCATCCTGGTTACAAAGTTTATTCATGGAAAATGTATTTCCAAAATATAAGGAGTTAGAGTGGTCTTGCTTTTATTGATTCTAAAGGGATATTAGCCCTGACCCAGTGTTTACAAGTGAATTTGTCTCCAGCTGTAACAGAGTCTTCAGACCACATCTCAGAATGATTATAGTCTGGGATAGAGCTCAGAGCTCAGGCCAAGATGAGGTGGAATTTAACCATTAATGAGCAATCAGTGTATTGCTCAGTATCATACTGAAAGTCACCACCAAGTGAGGATTTCTGAATGGCAAGATCATCTCCTTAAGTTCATGTTGATAACAGGTGACAAAGTAGAATAAGTCCCCTACATATGAATGAGTTCTGTTCCAAGAATGCATTTGAAAGTCCAATTTGTTTCTAAGTCCAATAAAGTTATGCCTAGGTACCCAGCTAACACAATCAGGCTATATAGTACTGGACCATGTGCTGCATTGGGTTTAGTTGCTAAGTTGTGTCTGACTCTTTGTGACTCATGGACTGTAGCCCACCAGTTTTTCTGTCCATGGGGATTCTCCAGGCAAGAATACTGGAGTGGGCTGCCATGCCCTCATCCAGGGGATCTTCCTGACCCAGGGATCAAAACTAGGTCGCCCACATTATAGGCAGATTCTTTACCATCTGAGTCACCAGGGCTATAAAAGGTTTATAATACTTTTCACACAAATAATATATTAAAAAAACAAACACAAAGAAAACATTTGTAATCTTACAGTACAGTACCTTGAAGAGTACAGGAGTAAAGGTCCAACAGCTGGGCAAGTTCACATATTTGAAGGTTCTTATGTAGGGACTTACTGTATTTCTAAAGATAGATGTCAACCCTTTCCATTGAATCACTCAATGTCCCTGAACTCAGAAAACCTTTTGAAAAGTAAGCTGATTAGGTTATTTTTTTAAGGTTATTTATAGGTTTTACAGAGTATGTTTACATTTTCCTTTGTTACAAAAACTTTTTATTCTCATCTAGTCTCTCGGATATTTTTATTCGTCCCTGTCTTTCTCAAATTCAGCTCTAGTAATAATGTGAGCATCCTGAAGAGATCCCATATGCCAGATGCCCTAGTGTGACCATCTGATGGGGAGACTGGCTGAGTCATTGACACATAGGCATCCAAAAATGCTGGAGAAACCAGAACAAGCACAGCTTCAGAGGCTTTAGTCTAACTGTCTGTATGACCTTCAAGTCCCATCATCCCTCTGAATTCAGTTCCTCATTTGTAACACAATGTGCTTGAACCAAATGACCACTAAATTTCCTTGTCAATTTCCAGTCTCAAAGAGTATCTATTTACTTGATGTCTCATATGATAACCTACTATTACTTAATACATAAAGGACGCTTAAAAGTAATGCATAAAATATGATTTTAGTTACTACTCTATGCATATGGTGATAATTCTAATTTGTTTATCACATACGGTGATGTGGCTTTTCTGCATAAGACTGAGTGGAATACACTTTTCATAAATGAAGGGAAGAATAGTTAGAACAAAGTTTCCTGAGCTTTCATTTAATGGAGAGAACAATATGCCTGAGCAAAGAGATTTACCCTGTCATTAAATATTTAGCAATTAATTGCTTTTTGTTTTCACTAATCTTACAGGAGCTATGGTCTGGGGTCTTCACTAATTCAGCAGTAGTGTCTCACAATATTTAAAAGCAAATAGTGAATAGAGTGGCACCACTAAGGGTCTGAAAGATCATAGTGCATGGAAGTCAGCGATGGAAGTAATAAAAGTACATTTGACAGAATTTTTTCTTCTCACAGATTTTCCCAGGAGACCCTCTTAAATAGGACTAAACAAACGGTGCTGCCTCTGATGATTTATTGCAGAACAAGCTGACAGCGTACAGGAGCGTGTTATCTGGTCCCCTGAAGTATAGGGGCTAATTCAGAAAATGAAAGGAGATCAGAAGTGCAACAGTTGGAGAGAACTATCAGTCAGTGAGCAAGCAGAGAAAAGCAGGGAATTACAGCTTATCTAAAAAGATAGTTTTTAAATATTGTGTGTTGGTAATTTTAGTGTTTTGTTTTCTTCATTTGTTAAAAATATTAATGAGGATCTATGAGAATTTCATCACAGATGGTTAACTGCAATAAATTTAGAGCAAATTTTTCTACCTTACTACTACTTTTGCGACATGTTCATTACAGTATAGATATAATTAAATCTAAATATGTGAATACATATACACATTTATCTCTATTTATCTATAAAATACACATACATTTTCATATATTTGCATGTTTATTGCTGTGTTTGTGCTTTATGAATAGATAAAATATAATATATAAAGGCTTTTATGTTACATTTTCATAAAACTTGCCTTTATATAAATTATTTCTGGCTTTTGAATCAAAGACTGAGAAGGTCAGTGCAATAGATAACTTTTATAAAATTGCTTCTGATTATTTTCCCATATGGACTTTCATCTTTCATTTCAAATGGATCAGTACTGAGCAAAGCTCTTACTATGCATCAGAGAACACACATGGCCACATTGGCAGTAAGAGGGTGCATGCATAGGTGTATGCTTCAGAAAGCCTCACTGGCACAGCCTTATGTGTACACATTCTATGATCTTTAAGAGACTAAAACACTAAAATTACCAACACAGTATTTAAAAACTATCTTTTTAGATAAGCTGCAATTCCCCGCTTCTCTCTGCTTGCTCACTGACTGTGCAGACTGCGGGGATTAAGTAAACATGAGGTAACATTTTATCAAGGCTTGCTTTTAGGTGAAATTTTTCACACTACATATGTTGAAAAATCATTTGATTTTAAAACTATATGGAAGCAATCCCACTCGTGGGTATACACCCATCAGTTCAGTTCAGTCACTGAGTCGTGTCCGACTCTTTGCAACCCCCATGAATCACAGCACGCCAGGCCTCCCTGTCCATCACCAACTCCTGGAGTTCACCCAAACTCATGTCCATTGAGTCGGTGATGCCATCCAGCCATCTCTTCCTCTGTCGTCCCCTTCTCCTCTTGCCCCCAATCCCTCCCAGCATCAGGATCTTTTCCAATGAGTCAAATCTTCGCATGAGGTGGCCAAAGTATTGGAGTTTCGGCTTCAGCATCAGTCCTTCCAATGAACACCCAGGACTGACCTCCTTTAGGATGGACTGGTTGGATCTCCTTGCAGTCCAAGGGACTTGCAAAAGTCTTCTCTAGCACCACAGTTCAAAAGCATCAATTCTTTGGCACTCAGCTTTCTTCACAGTCCAACTCTCTCATTCATACATGACCACTGGAAAAACCATGGCCTTGACTAGATGGACCTTTGTTGGCAAAGTAATGTCTCTGCTTTTTAATATGCTGTCTAGGTTGGTCATACACCCATAGAAAACCATAATTTGAAAAGATACATACAGTGCAATGTTCATTGCAGCACTATTTATAATTGGCACATGCAGGCAATCTAAATGTCCATCAACAGAGGAATTGATAAAGAAGATGTGGTACATATACATAATGGAATCTTACTCAGCAACAAAGAAGAATGAAATAATATCATTTGTAGCAACATGGATAGACCTAGAGATTATCATACTGAGTGAAGTCAGACACAGAGAGGCAAGTATCATATGATATTGCTTATATGTGGAATCTAAAAAAAAAAAGAGTACAGATGAACTTATTTACAAAAGAGAAGTAGAGTGACAGATGTAGAAAACAAACTTATGCTTATCAGGGGATTAGGGTTGTTATTGTTGTTTAGCTGCTAAGTCATGTCCTGCTCTTTTGAGAGCCCATGGACTGTAGCATGCCAGGCTCCTCTGTTCATGGGATTTTTCAGGCAAGAATACTGAAGTGGGTTACCATTTAGGGGATAAAGGCAGGAAGGGATAAATTGAGAGTGGGATTGACATATGCTATATAAAATGGACTTCCCAGGTGGCATAGTGGTAAAGTATCCACCTGCCAGTGAAGGAGACATAAGAGATGTGGATTCAATCCCTGGGTCAGGAAAATCCCCTGGAGTAGGAAATGGCAACCCACTCCAGTGTTCTTGCCTGGAAAATCCCATGGACAAAGGAGCCTGGTGGGCTGCAGTCCATAGGATCACAGAGTCAGACACAACTGAGTACAAACATGAGGGTATATAGTAATTAGATAGCTGATGGTGGTTTAGTGGCCCAGTCGTGTCCGACTCTTGTAACCCGTGGACTGTAGCCCGCCAGGCTCCTCTGTCCATGGGATTTGCCAGGCAAGAATACTGGAGTGGGTTGCCATTTCCTTCTCCAGGGGATCTTCCCGACCCAGGAATTGAACCCAGGTCTCCTGCATTGCAGGCAGATTCTTTACCAACTGAGCTATGAGGGAAGCCCACTAACGATAACCTACCATCCAGCACAGGGAACTCCACTCAGTACTCTGTAATGGCCTATACGGGAAGAGAATCTAAAAACAAACAAACAAAAGGGTGGATTAAAACACAAAGTGGATATATGTAAGAGTATAACTGATTCACTTTGCTGTATACCTGAAATTAATACAATATTGTAAATCAATTATATTCCAATAAAAAAATTTTAAAAAAACAAAAAACTATATAGAAACCCAAAGATCATGTATTTCTTTATTTTGCAGAAGAGAAGGCTAAAATCTGGAAAAGAAAAATGAATTACCCAAGGTAACAACACAACTGTTTTGCAACAAAAGATCAGCACTCACTCACTATTTAAGAGCAGTTCTGTGCACCATATTGAATCAGACTGCATGCTTATATATCCTAGAATTTAACAGAAATTCCCCATAACTGGGCTTCCCTAATGACTCAGTGGTAAGAATCCACCTGTCAATGCAGGACACTTGGATTCAATCCCTGGGTCAGGAAGATCTCCTGGAGAAAAAAATGGTGACTTCATCCAGTATTCTTGCCTGGGAAATCCCATGGATAGAGAACAGTCCATCGGCTCAAGGAGTTGGACACAACTTAGCAACTAAAGAACAACAACTATAGGGACTAAACAAATAGGCAAACATACCGGTTTGGGAGAGTATGCTTAGTCTTATAATTTTCAAAAAATGAAAATAAAGCTACCTTGAGAAGTTATAAAATCTAACATTACCATCACAGTGATTAAAATAGTACAAATAATGTAATAGAATTTGAATGTAATGGTTATAATATAAATGTTAATCTCTTTCCAAATTCACTATTCTGATTCTTGATAAGCCTACCAATTTGCTAAAGTATTCAGGACACTTTGATAAATAACCTGTTCCAAGAGTATATTCATAGAATTAACTTTGGTATAACTATGAACACTTTACATTCATGTTATCCTTCAAGTCTCATCTGGTCGCATAAAAAACTTTATTTTAGTCAACTTTTCTGATTAAAAAATAATTTCCATTGAAAAATCTTGAAGGTAGAATATCAAAAATTCTCCAACCTCTGTTCATTTTGCCTCACTTAAAAAAAAAATCTAGATTGTAGAAATACAGCTGTATAAAATATACAAACATTATATTTAGATTCAGAGATCTATATAGAAAGGGTTTCCCTGGTGGCTCAGGTGGTAAAGAATCTGCTGGCAATACGGAAGACCCAGGTTTGACTTCTGGATAGGGAAGATCCCCTGGAGAAGGGAATGATGACCCACTCCAGAATTCTTGCCTGAAGAATTCCATGGACAGAGGAGCCTGGTGGGCTTCAGTTCATGGGGTCGCAGAGTCAGACATGAATTACTTAATCTAAGCAGAAGACACACGTATATACAGAGATAGATATATATAGGGATTATATACTTACATAAATATATAAAGATAGGATACTTTATGACATGATTATATGTTTTCTTTTTAAGCAGTCATTATTGCTTAATAATATGATTTTTTTAGGCCAATAAATACAATTCTAGAAATAATTATAACTGATTCAAAGTATTTTTATATGAATACCAATTATTTAATCAATGCCCTGTAGAGCAACATATTTCCAATATATCATAGGCAATGATTTTGAAAATCTTTATTAAACTAAATTTTACACACCTCCATGATTATACTGAGGGCTTCCTGGGTAGCTCAGTTGATAAAGAATCTGCCTACAATTCAGGAGACCCCAGTTCAATTCCTGGGTCAGAAAGATTCCCTGGAGAAAGGATAGGCTACCCACTCCAGTATTCTTGGGCTTCCCTGGTGGCTCAAACAATAAAGAATCCTCCTGCCAAGAGAGAGACCCGAGTTAGATCCCTGGGTAGTCAAGATCCCTTGGAGGAGGGCATGGCCAGTCTAGTACTCTTGCCTGGAGAATCTCCAGGACAGAAGAACAGAAGAACCTGGCAGGCTACAGTCCATGGGATCACAAGGAGTCAGAACATGACTGAGCAACTAAGCACAGCACAACACATGATTATCCTCTTAGATTAGTTTTCCTTCCTTAGGTGGAACAGAAAAAGATGCTTTATTCCAATTGGAATGACCAGCATAGCCAAGAACCAACAAACAATAAAGATATGAATTTTTTTTTTCATAAACTTTGGTCCCGTTATGCTTCCTTGATTCCCCTAAATTGAAGGTAATTCTGCCCTTAAATCAATGTACCATAAAATCAGATTACAATCATTTGTGTATTTATCTTATTTTTCCTGGCAGGTTAAGGGTTACTAATGGCTTTCAGAATCCTTTGTAGTAGCACAGTCCTTTTAACTTAGTAGATGTCCAAATGTATGTGTTAAATCAAATCTAATTTTGACAGGATGAAAAAAGATGCTAATCTATCATATTTGTTATAATTGATTAACCTTAAAAATATTCAACTTCAAAATATCCTGAAAACAGCTGTAATATTAATAATTCCCTGCCTATATCAAAGGAAATGAGAGCAAATGAGAAACTAACGTGAAAATATCTGTCAATAGGAAAATAATACAGATTTATAATTGTTATTGCCAAATGAACTGTTTGCTGGGGGTTTATACATTTTTTATTAGTTCACATCTGACCTCTTAATAGTGAAATATAACCTGAAAGCCACAACATTTTGAAGACGTCTGTACTGCGAAGGAGTTTATTAGACTTGTGTGCCTGCCAAGCTCAGAATGCCTTCTGAGGAAATTTAAAATATGATCCCCTTCCCTTTATAGCTGACAGGGTGGGGGTGATCTAGGACAGCACTGTCCACAGAAATGTAATGTGAAATGTGAGCCACCTATGAAATGTTACATTTTCTAGTAGCCACACTAAAAAAGAAAAAGGAGAGTAGAAAGATATAGCTGATATTTAACAATACCTTTAACCCAATGTATACAGATTACCCCTGGAGAAGGAAACGGTATCTCACTACCGTACTCTTGCCTTAAAAAATCCTATGAACAGAGGAGCCTAGTGAGCTACAGTCCATGGGGTCACAAAGTGTCAGACACAACTGAGTAAACAACAGCAAACAAGCAACAATGAAGATTACCACCATTTCAACATGTAACAAATATAATCAGTAAGAGATTTTCTATTAACTTACATTGGAGAAAATTTCTTTACAACACTGTGGTGGTTTTTGCCATATGTCAACATGAATCACCCATGAGTGCACATGTGTCCCCCCATCCTGAACCCCCCTCCCACCTCCCATCCCACCCCTCTGGATTGTCCAAGAGCACCGGCTTTGAGTGCCCTGCTTCATACAGTGACCTTGCACTGGTTATCTATTTTACATATGGTAATACACATGTTTTAATGCTTTTCTCTCAAATTATCCCACCCTACCCTTCTCTCACATAGTCCAAAAGTCTGTTCTTGACATCTGTGTCTCTTCTGCTGCCTTGCATATAGGATCATCATTACCATCTTTCTAAATTCCACATATATGTGTTAATATACTGTATTGGTGTTTTTCTTTTTTACTTACTTACTCTGTATAGTAGACTCCAGTTTCATCCATCTCATTAGAACTGACTCAAATGTGTTCTTTTGTATAGCTGAGTAATATTCCATTGTGTGTATGTACCACAACTTCCTTATCCATTTGTCTGCCAATGGACATCTAGGTTGCTTCCATATTCTGGCTATTGTAAACAGTGTTGCAATGAGCACTGGGGTACATGTGTCTCTTTCAGTTCTGGTTTCCTTAGTGTGTATGCCCAGCACTTTTATATTCAGTATTTTACAATCTAGCATGTGCCTACTGCATATCTCAGTGTGGACATGCTGTGTTGCAGCTGCTGATCTAGTGGCACACAACTGAGAGGTGGAGACACCAAGGCACCTTGGGAAAATGGTCATTAATAAAGAAAAAAATTTGAGAAGACTCCCTTAATCATAAATCTGAAGCAAGAAACTACACATGAACTTGGAGAAATGCCCTTTTCCTTATGAATTAGCAAAACCTGTCCTTCTAAGGGCTTCCTAGGGCTTCCCTGGTGGCTCAGAGGTTAAAGTGTCTGCCTCCAATGCGGAAGACCCGGGTTCGATCCCTGGGTCGGGAAGATCCCCTGGAGAAGGAAATGGCAATCCACTCCAGTATCCTTCTAAATATGGATAGGAATTGAAAATTCTAAGAAAGAGATGTCTCTGAAGACCACAGAGATTCTCTCCTTGACCAAATTCTACTCAACCTTTTCTGAACTCTCAACTGGGCCCTGACCTTTGGGTTTCCATATTGGTTTCTGCATTTCCACCAATTTTAGCAAGAACCCTGCTAGGTCCGTTTAGCCAGTATCTTCAATCTGTGATGTCTGGTTACCCTCAATTTCCAGGGTCATCAGCCTTTACCATCACCCAGGTGACTCTGATCATTTAATACTGCTTTCAGCAAGAATCCTATTAGGTCACTGTAGCCAGAAATTCCCAAAACCCATGATGTTTCCATCAGCTGACCTCCATTAGACTTGTATTCTGTGTTGAGTCCAACCTCTCTCGCCAGTTACAAAGCACCACTGCAGGGGTCTTTACAACCTATCACAATAGTCCCCCTAAAAAAGTCTGCCTTACAGGTTTAGAAGTGTAATTTTCTTTTCCTTTAACAAACCGTTGAGATTTTTCAGAATGGCACTGTGAAGGACTCAGGGAAACAGTATCAGTAAGGCACATCTATTGGTCAAAATTAGCAATGATAATCATTCAAATTCTTTGGAGACTGCTCAAAGAGTTTATACAAATAGCATTTAGTCATCAAAATCTAAAAAAAATCCAGTAAAAACAATGTGAAGTAGTGGCATTCCATTCAGGATTGCATTCATCCCCCACAGGTAAGCCTTGGGGGAAACTGCTCTACCAGGAGCCTCAGCACGAAGTCAGTTTCTATCTAGCCCCACTCTCCCTCTCCCGTTTCCTTCCATTCTGGGTAAAGCCAGCCAAAGGCGTCATCCACAGCTAAAGCCTGGAAGCCATGCCTTTCCTCTCACTGGTTGTTGCTGTTTAGTGACTAAGTCATGTCAGACTTTTTTGTGACCCCACGGACTATAGTCCACCAGGCTTCTCCATCCATGGGATTTTCCAGGCAAGAATATTGGAGTGGGTTGCCATTTCCTTCTCCAGGGTATCTTCCCAACCCAGGGATGGAACCCGCATCCCCTGCACTAGCAAGCAGGTTCTTTTCCACTGAGCTACCAGGAAAGACCTCTCTCCTAACTCCAACTTAATAGAAAAGATACCCTGGTGTCAAGAGTGCACTTCCTCTTTCTGAAGCAAATCGAGTTCAGCTTCCCCCTCCCCCAGCTACTCCAGATGGATCTGGCAGCTGTTCATTCCCAGTAGATCCCATCCTCCACGGTTCTGCAGAAGATCCATACTGGGCGTGTTGGTAAGCAGGGAGAGATACCAGTTCCAGCCAAGTACTAGTGTGGCCAAGTACTAAACAAATTAAAAAGCCAGCATACTAACAATAGTAACAATCTCTGCAGAGGCATCTCCCAGCGAGTAGAAAATCTCCCTGAATTTCCCTCCTGACACTTAGTCACCAACTCTGTAGGCTGATAATATGGCAGCCCTTCCCAGAGCAATTTTTGGTGGTGCTTACAACATGCAAGAGTGGACTTTAGTTCTGTCGGGGGAGTTTGTAATTTCCTCAGTTCTGTCTCGCCACACCAAAATTTGAAGCGAGGGACGAATGGGTGTTACAGCTCAGTTTTATTAGGAAAAACAAAGGATAGGACACCCTCGAGGAGTGAGGGCTGCTGCTGCTGCTGCTCCTGGAGAAGGAAATGGCAACGTGAGGGCAGGCAGACCCAAAAGGCAAGAGAAGAGAGGTCTCAATTTTTCTAGGCTTCCTCCTTTTATACGTTTGTCTCCTCCCTGACCCCCAACGCCCTGAGCCTGCCTATGTAAATTGGGCTAGCCAGGGGGCTGTTTGTTTTACCTGAGGTCCTCACTCCGGTCCTTGGACCTTCCTTGGTTCTATTTTCATGGTTTTTTTTCTCCTTCTTTGTCTTTTAGCCACCACCATTTTGGACTTCTTTTTCCTATTCTAACTACCTAACAGTTCCACATCATAAAATCTATCAAGACTTGCTTCTTACTTTCTAGTTGCCCCATCCCACCCACTAAATACTTCAGCCCATCAGATATTTACATAAGAATGTCCTGAAGAAAGCAGACTGTATATCCTGCACATCCATGTGTATGATTATGTCTCACTTTAGAATGCTGCTTGTGGGTATTATCTGCACCCCAATCTGTGAAGTCTGCCATACCTTATCCACACCTTAGCATCTGTGTTGAGACATGGTTTCCAAGGAGTTAGTTGCAAAACTCATTGATACATTGTTTGTTTTTCTTATCTGTTCAGTTGTTCCATCCCTGTCCTCATGCACATCCATCTGACACAGGAGCCTTTGACCCCATCGTGCTTTATCAGCTCAGGACCTTTGAATACATTTCCTTGACACAGAACATCCCTAGGCAGAAGTCTATACAGATGATTAATATTTCACTACCCAGGCAGTTATGCTTTTATCTAAGACTGCTTGTGATTCCAATTAATAGGAAGACCACAAAGCAGGGCATGAGTAACACAAGCAGGAAAGTGTAATTTTTCAAGTTCCTATGAGAAGCCTAGCAGAGGAGCTCTGCTTCACCAGAATTCCTTGTNTGCTTGTGATCCCAATTAATAGGAAGACCACAAAGCAGGGCATGAGTAACACAAGCAGGAAAGTGTAATTTTTCAAGTTCCTATGAGAAGCCTAGCACAAGAGCTCTGCTTCACCAAAATTCCTTGTCTCGGCTCTATAGCACCTTTTGTAACTAAAGTAAATTGAACAAGCTACTATTCCTTGCATACGGAGAGAGCCTAACTGGTATACATATGCTTTAGAAAGTGCTAGAAAGATGTTCCCTTTTGAGGGGACAAAGATATTTATTAGAAATCACCAGGACTATCTTTGAAAGCTCTTCAATTTTATGGTTCTTTGATTCTCTGCTTACTAGGAATATTCTACTCAGTGAAGGAGATTTCCATGCAGCATGATATTTATCAGTGAAAGACAATGAACAAAAGTATTACAAGCTACAAACTGCATGTTATAAATTCAAGTGGAATTCCTAGTTTATAGACCAGGTTCTTATTAATTTGGAGAGCATAGTTATTCTTTCTGTGTTAATTCCAAATGCTCTGACAAAATCTAGTTTCTGGCTCTTGCCCTCCAGTACTCATCCCGTGAAGGCAAGGACACCCTCTGAGACACCATCAGATTGAGAAGCTGATGTGTGTTTATATTATCACTCTCAAAATAAAACATGTTCTGACTTTTCCTCTTGTCATTCTTCCTCTCTTTAGTCTAGCAGTGTGAATGTTGGCTTCTTAATACATATTCAAAAATGACATGTCAATGCTCCAGGTGTGGTAACCTGAGATTGTTTCATCTTCTTTACAAGGTTTCTGGAAATGTGTGTTTTCTCTTTGCAAAATGTTACAGAGTACAAAGTCAGTTGCCACTCCTGCCCTTAAACAACTTAGTACTCAAACAGATTGAGGAGATGGGTGACTGAGACTTTTAACAAACATTCAATATCCATTCTCCCTCTCTTTCATTGGTAATAGAACTCACTCATTTTTCAGAAAGGATGCTCATTTCCCTGCCTCACTTGCAGCTAGATGAGACCATGACTTTGTTCTGACCAATGAAATGTAAGCCATAGTTGTGATGGTTAACTTTATGTGTCAACTTGACTGGGCTAAAGGATGCATAAATAGCTGGTAAAGCATTATTTCTGGGTGTGTCTGTGGAGCGGGGGGTCTCTAGAAGTGATAGATTAGCATTCAAATCAATAAACTGAATAAAGATGATGCCCCTCCCCAGAGCAGGTGGGCATCATTCAACCTGATGCAGACAAAAAGACACAGGAAGGGTGAATTTACTCTTTCTGTTTAAGTTAAGGCATCCATCTTCTCTTGCTCTCAGGACAAAAAAAAAAGGAGAGAGGAGAGAGCTTACACTTTCCCCCTTCTCCCTGCCTTCTCTAACCTACTGTAACAGAATATGAATCCAGTTTGAACTGTGAGACAAGAGCCAGACTCTAGAAATGACAGACAGAAAGCCATCAAAATGTGAGATCCATTATAACTGCATGGCTGGACAGGAGCCTGGGTTGGGTTGCCTCAATCCAACTTTTGCAAGAGATTATATTTTGGTACTTAACTACTCTATTATTAATTAATTTTTAAGAGAACATATAAATCAACTATCTTGATTGAATTCTTTCTAAAAATAGAAAAACATGTAACTCTATGAGTTGATGAATATCTTTTATGGTTACTTTACTTATTGGATCCTTATTTTTAGCATAAAAGCATTAAGGTATAAAAGACACAAAGATAAAATTAAATTAGAACCGAATAAAAGTAATCAATGCTTATTACATATTCTATACCCAAGATCACAAATCTTCAAGGCCATTTAAAAAATAATGGCTACCTTAATAAGAGGACTTGGCTTTAAACCACAGGGTGGAAAGAGATTGACCTTGAAAACTTCCTCTATTGAAATCTTTGAGCTGCGTGTTAGACTCAAATTCTGAGATTTAAAAAAAAAAAAAAAAAACTAAAATACTGATTTGACAGTATTAGTACAATGGTTTCCTATAGTTTTATTGCATTCCTAAGCACTTAACAGTTCTTACAGTGTAGTTCTTTTTTGAAGGAAACTGAAGGATATAATTTCAAATATGCAATCATGCCATTTTGTTGTGTGACATTACTGATATCAAGCAAATTTCCTTCTGGGACTGAGCAAACATAAATAACTGTGAACATCAATGAGTTCATTGAGCCAGCATGATTTAAATTAATGGAGTGACTGCTGATTGTAGTATTGATCATAAACAAAAATTTGTAATATATGTGTGCATGTGGAATTTATTTCAGAATATCTGTACTATCTCCTCTGGTAAATAGAGCTTTGGCTTTTGCATGAACCCCTTTAAGATCCCTAATGCATACAACCTTTATATAATTTACTATCCCAGGTGATAAATTTCTATCTGGGAAGTCAAAAGTTTAGATGTTTAATCATTTTATGGGGCATGTCTCCCTTTGGGCTCAAAGCTAGGCTGACATATTATTTCAAAAGAAACTTGGTTTCTGGACTACCCTGGGGGTCCAGTGATTAAGACTCATGAGTTCCCAATGCAAGGGACCCAAGATCCATCCCTGGTCAGGAAACCAGATCTCACATGCTGCAACTGAAAAAAAAGATGCCACATGCTACAACTAAGACCTGACAAAGACAAATAAATAATAATAATTAACTAACTACTGATTTCAAAGAATGGATGCCTTGAACTGTGGTGCTAGAGAAGACTCTTGAGAGTCCCTTGGACAGCAAAGAGCTCAAACCAGTCAATCCTAAAGAAAATCAACCCTAAATATTCATTAGAAGGATTGATGCTGAAGCTGATGCTCCAATACTTTGGCCACCTGATGTGAAGAGCCAATTCATTGGAAAAGACCCTAATGCTAGGAAAGATTGAAGCCATAAGGTAAAGAGGAAGAGATAGCTGATGGCATCACCAACTCAAATGAGTTTGAGCAAACTCTGGGAGATGTGAAGGACAGGAAGCCTGGCATGCTGCAGCTCACGGGGTTGCAAAGAGTCAGACATGACTGAGAAACTGAACAACAATAACTGGTTTCAAAATCTATTTAAAGTGAGGATAATCACAACACACCTCATATATAAAAATTACAACACCCTATATATATATATTATTTTGTTATGTTTTAACCTTGCTAATCACAACCAAGTTGAGAACTCTCTTGAAATTTGTATCAACACATATCATTGAAACTACTGTATATATCAGTGACCTGTACAGACAGACAATGGAAAGGATCTTGCAAGTATCACAATTTATTGGAATAAGTGACAAACATATGTTGACTATCTTTACTTCCCAATTATGCTTAGAAATAATAGTTATAATGCATTTCAATAGTAATAACATTTCATTAGTCACTTAGGTAGTATTTATTAGTCATTTTTCATGTACTGGTCACTCTTCTAAATGCCTTTTATTAATATTTATGACAAAGCAGAAAAGGAAAGGTATACCCGTTTGAATGCAGAGTTCCAAATAATAGCAAGGAGAGATAAGAAAGCCTTCCTCAGTGATCAATTCAAAGAAACAGAGGAAAAGAACAGAATAGGAAAGACTGGAGATCTCTTCAAGAAAATTAGAGATACCAAGGGAACATTTCATGCAAAGATGGGCTCAATAAAGGACAGAAATGGTAGGGACCTAACAGAAGCAGAAGATATTAAGAAGAGGTGGCAAGAATACAAAGAAGAACTGTACAAAAAAGATTTTCATGACCCAGATAATCACAATGGTGTGATCACTCACCTAGAGCCAGACATCCTGGAATGTGAAGTCAAGTGGAGGTGATGGAATTCCAGTTGAGCTACTTCAAATCCTAAAAGATAACGCTGTGAAAGTGCTGCACTCAATAGGCCAGCAAATATGGAAAACTCAGCAGTGGCCACAGGACTGTAAAAGGTCAGTTTTCACTGCAATCCCAAAGAAAGGTAATGCCAAAGTATGCTCAAACTACTGCACAATTGCACTCATCTCACACGCTAGTAAAGTAATGCTTAAGATTCTCCAAGCCAGGCTCCAGCAGTACATGAACCACAAAGTTCCAGATGTTCAAGCTGGTTTTAGAAAAGGCAGAGGAACCAGAGATCAAATTGCCAACATCCACTGGATTATCGAAAAAGCAAGAGAGTTCCAGAAAAACATCTATTCCTGCTTTATTGACCATGCCAAAGCCTTTGACTCTGTGGATCACAATAAACTTTGGAAAATTCTGGAAGAGATGGGCATATCAGACCACCTGACCTGCCTCTTGAGAAACCTGTATGTAGGCCAAGAAGCAACAGTTAGAACTGGACATGGAAAAACAGACTGGTTCCAAATAGGAAAAGGAGTACGTCAAGGCTGTATATTGTCACCCTGCTTATTTAACTTCTATGCAGAGTACATCATGAGAAATGCTGGACTGGAAGAAGCACAAGCTGGAATCAAGATTGCCAGGAGAAACATCAATAACCTCAGATATGCAGATGACATCACCCTTATGGCACAAAATGAAGAAGAACTAAAGAGCCTCTTGATGAAAGTGAAAGAGGAGAGTGAAAAAGTTGGCTTAAAGCTCAACATTCAGAAAATGAAGATTATGGCATCTGGTCCCATCACTTCATGGCAGTTAGATGGGGAAACAGTGGCTGACTTTATTTTTCTGGGCTCCAAAATCACTGCAGATGGTGATTGCAGCCATGAAATTAAAAGACGCTTACTCCTTGGAAGGAAAGTTATGACCAACCTAGATAAAAAAAGCCTCTTGATGAAAGTGAAAGAGGAGAGCGAAAAAGTTGGCTTAAAGCTCAACATTCAGAAAACGAAGATCATGGCATCTGGTCCCATCACTTCATGGGAAATAGATGGGGAAACTGTCAGACTTTATTTTTTTGGCCTCCAAAATCACTGCAGATGGTGACTGCAGCCATGAAATTAAAAGACGCTTACTCCTTAGAAGAAAAGTTATGACAACCCTAGATAGTATATTCAAAAGCAGAGACAGTACTTTGCCAATTAAGGTCCATCTAGTCAAGGCTATGGTTTTTCCTGTGGTCATGTATGGCTGTGAGAGTTGGACTGTGAAGGAGGCTGAATGCCAAAGAATTGATGCTTTTGAACTGTGGTGTTGGAAAAGACTCTTGAGAGTCCCTTGGACTGCAAGGAGATCCAACCAGTCCATTCTGAAGGAGATCAGCCCTGGGATTTCTTTGGAAGAAATGATGCTAAAGCTGAAACTCCAATACTTTGGCCACCTCATGCGAAGAGTTGACTCATTGGAGAAGACTCTGATGCTGGGAGGGATTGGGGGCAGGAGGAGAAGGGGACGACCGAGGATGAGATGGCTGGATGGCATCACAGACTCTATGGACGTGAGTCTAAGTGAACTCCGGGAGATGGTGATGGACAGGGAGGCCTGGCGTGCTGGGATTCATGGGGTCGCAAAGAGTCGGACATGACTGAGCAACTTCACACATACACACATATCAATGATTACATGAAATGTAAATGGGAAATAATACTCCAAGTAAAAGAGATTATTGGCATACATCCCAAAGAAAGACTCAAGCGTATTCTATTTACAACAGAAAACATTTAAGCATTAAAGATACAATTTGAAAGTGAAATATTGGAGAAAGGTATGCCATGCAAAGACTTCCCAGGAGGCACTAGTGGTAAAGAGCCTGCCTGCCAAGGCAGAAGATACAAGAGATGCGGGTTCAGACCCTGGGTTGGGAAAATCCCCTGGAGGAGGACACGGCAACCCACTCTAGTATTCTTGCCTGGAGAATCCCACAGACATAGAAGCCTGGTGGGCTACAGTCGATAGCGTTGCAAAAAGTTGGACATGACTGAAGCAACTTAGCACACACACATCCCGTGCAAACAGTAAACATGAGAATTCTGATGTGTCCAAAGTGATATAAGACAGTATAGCATCCAAGACAAGGATTATAGCTAGAGGAAGACAGGGGGAAATGTCATCATGATAGGAGACGCATTGTACCACAAAGACACAGAGTATGTGTGATATATGGGAGTACAGCTAGTAACTGCGGCAGAACAAGAGAAAGACAGCAGCAAGTAATAGGTAAATACACAACGGAGCTGGAAATCTTAGTTTTGTCTCTCAGTAATTGATAGACCAGATAAGAGAAAAACAAACTTAAGAAAAACAGACTATGAAGAGATACAGAAGACCTGAAGAGCACTGTCAACCTAATTGACCTAATTGTCCTTCCTAGAAAACTGTGCCAGATGGCCATGCAACACACAGTCCTCTCCCGAGAACAGGCAGCGGCCACCAACGCAGGCTACTGACCAGCTTAAAAATGCGTCCGTAAGTCTTGTAAGATAAAAGTCATACATTGTATGTTACCTGAATACAAGAAAACTAAATTAGACTGTAATAACAAATAGCTGGAAATTAGGCAACACACTTCTTTTTGTTCTTTTCTCGTGCATCTATGGAGCTGTGTGAATACGACTATAATTCAGCTTTAAAGTGCAGCACCGTGAAGCTCCAACACACTCATTCGCTGTGAGTCCCACTCCCAGCAATGCAGGCAGCCCTGGGCGAACGCTGATCTGCTCTCCATCCTTACAAAGTATCTCTTCTGGACATTTTGTGTAAAAGAAGTTATGCCCTGTGTAGTGTTTTGCAAGTTTCCTTTCATGCACAACAATATTTTTTGTGATTCATCTCTCTTGCAGCATATACTGTATAGCAGTTTGCTCCTTTACTCACAGAATAATAGTCCGTTGAATGGATATACCACATTTTGTTTATCCATTTACCAGTTGACAGACATTTGAATCATTTCCACTAAAAATCCTTTAATAATACTGCTGTGATCACTCAGGCACATATATTTGTGTGAACATATATTTTTCATTGTCTTGGGTAGACTTTGAGGAAGTTGGGTTATATATTGAACGTTTTAAGAAATCACCAATCTGTTTTTCAAAGCAACTGCACCATGTTGTATTTCTGAGTAGCCTACGATGGATCCGAGTTCTACACATCCTCAAATACCCTCAGTCTAGCTGATCTATGCTCCTGCTGTGAAAGAGTGACTGTGAAGTAGCATCTCACTGTGGTTTTAACTTGCATCCACCTGATGACTACAGAGCATTCCCCCAGTGGGAAAGAATCTGCCTGCAATACAGGAGATGCAAGTGACACGGGTTTGATCCCTGAATCGGAAGATCCCCTTCCCCTGATCGGAGAAGGAAATGGCAATCCGCTCCAGTATTCTTGCCTGGAGAATCCCATGGACAGAGGGGCCCGGTGGGTTACAGTCCATGGGGTTGCAAGAGAATCAGACGCAGAACAGTAACATAGCTACAGAGACCGAGGATGAGATGGCTGGATGGTATCACGGACTCGATGGACATGAGTCTGAGTGAACTCCGAGAGATGATGATGAACAGGGAGGACTGGCGTGGTGCAGTTCATGGGGTCGCAAAGAGTCGGACACGACTGAGCGACTGAACTGAACTGAACTGAACTGAGTGCTAGGGCAGGAAATCCTGAGCTGTAATTGACAAATTGGTGAAGGCTCAGTGTCATCAAGTCTGGAAGTTAAAAACTCCAGGGGCTCTAGTCATCAGTGGTCCCCACACTTTTGTGGGTTTTATCTTTAGGAGCTCTACCAGATTCTCACATTGAAAATCCAAGAAAAAGTAGTTAGATTGAAATACACTGTAGCAGTCTGTTGTTCACAAGGCTGCTCTGTGATAGCTTATGATTAATGATGTTCGATTCAAGATTTCCAAAGATGAAGATTTAGCTTCTGGACCAGGAATCAGGCTTGATCACTCAAGAGCTTTTGTATAGCAGAATTTTATTAAAGTAAGAAGGGACAAAGAAAGCTTCTGACATAGACATCAAAAGAGGGACAGAGAGTGTACCACTCGCTAGTCTTAGCAAGGGAGCTATATACTTTTTAAATTGGCTATTACAATAAATCAAAAGAATGTCTCAAGGTTGTAAAGATCTTACTAGACCCACTCTGCAATTTACAACTTAAGATGACAGGATTAGAACTGACAATAGATCTTACCAGACCCACTCCCATCAATCCACCAGGTTCCTCTGTCCATGAGATTTTCCAGGCAAGGATACTGGAGTGGGTTGCCATTTCCTTCTCCAGGGGATCTTCCCAATCCAGAGATCAAACCCAAGTCTCCCACATTGGAGGCAGACGCTTTAACCTCTGAGCCACCAGGGAAGCCCTCTCAATGCTTGCATCTGCTCATATCTAGAAAAGCACTAAATCCCTTCATGGTGACATCAGCTCCTCCTGACTAGCAGAAAACGTTTTGCAAAATGAGTGGTTGGTTGCATTGTACTCACTCTTCACCAAAATCTTTTATTTTTTATTGACCTTCCCCTACTACCTGTTTGGAGCAGTCTCTCAGAGCTATCTGAGGTGCTGTCTTCCAGGCTGAAGTCCTCATTTTGGCCCAAATAAAATTTAACTTACAACTCTCACATTGTGCATCTTTTTAGTCAATACAGGAAAAATGCTTCCAAACCCACACATATGGATACCACATTCAACTGCAAAAATAAATAAATAAATAATTTTTTAAAAATCAAAGGGATAATGGGATCCAGGATTCTACTTGGAAAACATGAAGGAAATAAGATGAGGGATGTGTAGAAACCAAATTCTTACCACTGTACTGTCTTGTCAGTTCTCTACAGTTAAGACTGAGGTGAAACCAGACAACAAATATTAAAAAGTTTCCCCCTGATCCCTGGTACCTGGAAACCACCTGATACTTTAATCTCCACCTAATCACCTATAAATAAACACCTAAGACTCTCTGTCTAAAAGAATATCATCCTTCAGTGAAGCTGCAGTCTCAGTTCCAGTAGAGGTCAGCAGAGGTGGAAGAGGTAGAAGCCCTGAGGCACTCACACATGGACAAAGCTCAGGGCCCCAGGGAGGAGGAGGCAGGGACCCCAACCTGGGTCTCCACCCCCATCTCTGCTTTCCAGACTGAGTCAGAGGGTACCTCCTGCTGGAGAATTGCCCAGCCTGCCCTATGCCTGGCCCTGGTAGATGGAGATGTGTTTACCTGCTTTAGGATGCCAGGCAGCCCCCAGGGAACCAACTGGTCTGTCAGGTACACTGCATTTTAGACCCAGACAGGGGTCACAGCCTGTATAACTCAATGAAGCTATGAGTCATGCCATGTAAGGCCACCCAAAATGGATGGATCACAGTGACCAGTTCTCTGGAAAATCATGGTCCACTGGAGGAGGGAATGGCAAACTACTCCAACATTCTTGGCTGGATAACCCCGTGGACAGTATGAAAAGGCAAAAATATATGATACTGGAAGATGAGCCCCCAGGTCAGAAGGTGTCCATTATGCTACCGGGGAAGAGTAGAGGGCAATTACTAATAGCTCCAGAGAGAATGAAGTAGCTGGGCCAAAGCAGAAAAGATGCTCAGTTGTGGATGTGTCTGGTGGTGAAAGTAAAGTCTGATGCTGTAAAGAACAATATTACATAGGAAACTGGAATATTAGGTCCATGAATCAAGGTAAACTGGATGTGGTGAAATAGCAGATGGCAAGATTGAACACTGACATCTTATAGGAATCAGTGAACTAAAAAGGACAGGAATGGGAGAATTTAGTTCAGATGACCATTAAATCTACTACTATGGACAAGAATCCCTTAGAAGAAATGGAGTAGCCCTCACAGACAATGAAGTCTAAAATGCAGTGCTTGGGTGCAGTCTGAAAAACAATAGAATGATCTTGGTTTGTTTCCAAGACAAACCATTCAACATCACAGTAATCGAACTATTCCCCAACCACTGATGCCAAAGAAGCTGAAGTTGACCGGTTCTACAAAGAAAAAGATGTCCTTTTCATCATAGGAGATTGAAAGGCAAAAGTAGGAAGTCAAGAGATATCTGGAAAAACAGGCAAGTTTGGCCTTGGAGTACAGAATGAAGCAGGGCAAAGACTAAAAGAGTTCTGTCTAAAGAATACGCTGGTTATAGTAAACATTCTCTTTCAACAACTCAAGAGACAACTCTACACATGGACATCAGCAAATGGTCAATATCGAAATCAGATTGATTATATTTTTTACAGCCAGAGATGGAGAAATTCTATACAGTCAGTAAAAACAAAACCTGGAGCTGACTGTGGCTTAGATCACGAGCTCCTTATTGCAAAATTCAGACTTAAATTGAAGAAAGTAGGGAAAACCACTAGGCCATTCAGATGTGACCTGATTCAGATCTCTCATGATTATACAGTGAAGGTGAAGTCACTCAGTCGTGTCCGACTCTTTGCGACCCCGTGGACTGTAACCTACTAGGCTTCTCCATCCATGGGATTCTCCAGGCAAGAATACTGGAGTGGATTGCCATTTCCTTCTCCAGGGAATCTTCCCGACCCAGGGATCAAAACCGGGTCTCCCGCATTGGAGGCAGACGCTTTAACCTCTGAGCCACCAGGAAAGCCCTGATTATACAGTAGAGGTGATGAATAAGTTCAAGAGATTAGATCTGGTAGACAGAATGCCTGAAGAACTATGGGCAGAGATTCACAACATTATACAGTAGGTGGTGACCAAAACTATCTCCAAGAAAAAGAAATGCAAAAAGGTAAAATGGTTGTCTGAGGAGGCGTTACAAATAGCTGAGGAAAGAAGAGAAGTGAAAGACAAGGGAGAAAGGGAAAGATACATCCAACTGAATACAGAGTTCCAGAGAATAGCAAGGAGAGATAAGAAGGCCTTCTTAAACTAACAATGCAAAGAAATAGAGGAAAACAATAGGATGGGAAAGACTAGAGATCTCTTCAGGAAAACTGGAGATATCAGGGGAACATTCCATGCAAGGATGGGCATGATAAAGGACAGAAATGGTAGGGACCTAATAGAAGCAGAAGGCATTAAGAAAAGATGGCAAGAATACCCAGAAGAACTATTAAAAAAAGGTCTTAATGACCTGGAAAACCACGATGGTGTGGTCACTCACCTAAAGTCAGACATCCTGGAGTGTGAAGTCAAGTGGGCCTTAGGAAGAATTACTTTGAACAAAGCTAGTGGAGGTGATGGAATCCCAGCTGAGATTTTTAAAATCCTGAAACATGATGCTGTTAAAGTGCTTCATTTGATATGTCAGCAAATTTGGAAAAACAGCAATGGAAAGATCTGTTTTCATTCCAATCCCAAAGAAGGGCAATGACAAAGAATGTTCAAATTACTGAACAACAGAGTTCATTTCACATGCTAGCAAGGTTATGCTCAAAATCCTAGGCTTCAGCAATGCCTGAATGGAGAACTTCCAGATATATAAGCTGAGTTTCAAAGAGGTAGAGCAGCCAGAGAACAAGTTGCCAACATTCGTTGGATCATGAAGAAAGCCAGGGAGTTCCAGGAAAACATCAACTTATGCTTCATTGACTACACTAAAGCCAACTTTGACTATGTGGATCACAACAAACTGTGGAAAATTCTTAAGAGATGGGAATACCAGAGCACCTGACCTGTCTCCTGAGAAACTTGTATGTGGGTTAAGAAGCATCAGTTATAACCAGTCAAATTGAGAAAGGTTCCAAATTGAGAAAGGAGTACAATACAGTATATTGTCATCCTGCTTATTTAACGTCTATGCAGAGTACGTCATGCAAAATGCTGGGCTCGATAAAGCACAAGCTTGAATCAAGATTGCCAGGAGAAATATCAACAACCTCAGATATGCACATGATACCACTTTAATGGCTGAAAGTGAAAAGGAACTAAACAGTGTCTTGATGAGGGTGAAAGAGAAAAGTGAAAATTTGGCTTAAAACTCAGCATTCAAAAAACTAAGATCATGACATCTGGTCTCATCACTTAATGGCAAATAGGAGGGGAAAAAGTGGAAGCAGTGACAAATTTTATTTTCTTGGGCTCCAAAGTCATTGCAGATGGTGACTGCAGCCATGAAATTAAAAGAAACTTGCTCCTTTGAAGAAAAGCTATGACAAAACTAGACAGCATACTAAAATGTAGAGACATTACTTTGCTGACAAAGGTCTGTATAGTCAAAGCTATGGTTTTTCCAGTAGTCATGTAAGAATGTGAGAGTTGGATCATAGAGAAAGTTGAGTGCTGAAAAGTTCGTGCAATTGAATTGTGGTGCTGGAGAAGACTCTTGAGAGTCCCTTGGACAGCAAGGAGATCCAACCAGTGGATCCTAAAGGAAATCAACCCAGAATAATCATTAGAAGGACTGTTGCTAGAGCCATAATACTTTGGCCAGTAGATCCCCAAATAACCTGACTGCCAGGAATCTTTGTGTCTTCTGTTTCGTCTGCAGTGTTATACTGACAGACAGACAATAAAAATGTTCTGGCTGTTTTTGAGATTTGATACTTTGGCATATTTAATGTACAATTTCAAGAAGGCACAAAACTCTTTACATTGCTTACTAACATAAGATAGACTGAAATGGGGTTTGTATTATAATAAGTAACTAGTAGTTAGTGCCAGAAAACACTGGACTTTACTGGTAGCTATGATGGTACATCTTTAACTTATATGCAGAGTACATCATGAGAAACGCTGGACTGGATGAAACACAAGCTGGAATCAAGATTGCCGGGAGAAATATCAATAACCTCAGATATGCAGATGACACCACCCTTATGGCAGAAAGTGAAGAGGAGCTAAAAGGCCTCTTGATGAAAGTGAAAGAGGAGAGTGAAAAAGTTGGCTTAAAGCTCAACATTCAGAAAACGAAGATCATGGCATCTGGTCCCATCACTTCATGGGAAATAGATGGGGAAACAGTGGAAACAGTGCCAGACTTTATTTTTTTAGGCTCCAAAATCACTGCTGATGGTGACTGCAGCCATGAAATTAGAAGACGCTTACTCCTTGGAAGAAAAGTTATGTCCAACCTAGATAGCATTTTCAAAAGCAGAGACATTACTTTGCCGACTAAGGTCCACCTCTTGATGAACGTGAGAGGAGAGTGAAAAAGCTGGCTGAAAGCTCAACATTCAGAAAACAAAGATCATGGCATCTGGTCCCATCACTTCATGGGAAATAGATGGGGAAACAGTGGAAACATTGTCAGACTTTATTTTGGGGGGGCTCCAAAATCACTGCAGATTGTGACTGCAGCCATGAAATTAAAAGACGCTTACTCCTTGGAAGAAAAGTTATGACCAACCTAGACAGCATATTCAAAACCAGAGACATTACTTTGCCGACTAAGGTCCATCTAGTCAAGGCTATGGTTTTTCCAGTGGTCATGTATGGATGTGAGAGTTGGACTGTGAGGAAGGCTGAGCGCTGAAGAATTGATGCATTTGAACTGTGGTGTTGGAGAAGACTCTTGAGAGTCCCTTGACTGCAAGGAGATCCAACCAATCCATTCTGAAGGAGATCAACCCTGGGATTTCTTAGGAAGGAATGAGGTTAAAGCTGAAACTCCAGTACTTTGGCCACCTCATGCGAAGAGTTGACTCATTGGAAAAGACTGTGATGCTGGGAGGGATTGGGGGCAGGAGGAGAAGGGGACGACCGAGGATGAGATGGTTGGATGGCATCACTGACTTGATGGATGTGAGTCTGTGTGAACTCTGGGAGATGGTGATGGACAGGGAGGCCTGGCATGCTGATTCATGGGGTCGCAAACTGTCGGACATGACTGAGTGACTGAACTGAACTGAACAGAACTGAAACTGAAAAACATTATAAAGGAAGTTAGCTTAAAATTTTTTTTTTTAATTGGTGGAAAATTACAATTTTCTGTTGGTTTCTTGCATGCAACAACTCAAATCAGTCATAATTATATATATTCCTTCCCTCCTGAGCCTGCTTTTCCTTTTCTTAGGGGAGAAATTCAGTCAGTAAGTGATTAGATAAGAATATTTTCCTGAAAAATATTGTAAAAGGGAAGGAAGAGAAGGACCAGAGAAATAAAATATAAAAGCACTGGCTTCTATATGAATGTAAGAACAAGAGTGAGTAGAGAGACAATTTTGAAAAAACCTAAAAACTTTGCCCCAAAGGAATGTTGCTTTTGTTTTTTGGCTTGATAACTTAGGAAATATATTTATACATGGATACTAACTACTATGGACTGAATGTGTCCTCCCAAAGTTCAGATTTTGAAATCTTAACCCTCAGTATGATGTTAGTAGGAGGCAGAGCTGTGGGGAAATAATTAGATCGTGAGGGTGGAGCCCTCAAAATATGATTAGTACCAGAGATCAAACCTGTCAATCCTGAAGGAAATCGGTCCTGAATATTCATTGAAAGGACTGATGCTGAAGCTGAAGATTCAATACTTTGACCCTTTGATGGGAAGAGCTGACTCATTGGAAAAGACTCTGATGCTGGGAAAGATTAAGGACAGGAGGAGAAGGGGTCAACAGAAGATGAGATGGTTGGATGGCATCACTAACTCAATGGACATGAGTCTGAGGAAACTCTGGGAGATAGTGATGGACAAGGAAGCCTGGTGTGCTGCAGTCTATGGAGTCGCAAAGAGTTGGACACAACTTAACAAATGAAAAACAACAACAACGCTTTTAAGAAGAGACATGAAATTCTCTTATCTCTCTGCTCTGCACATTTGAGGATATCAAAATAATTTTCCATCTGCAAGCCAGGAAGTCTGCTCTCATTAGGCACTGGATCTGCTGTCAGCTTGATCTTGGACTTCCCAGCCTCAAGACTGTGGGAAATAAATGTTTGTTGTTTAAGCTACTGTCTATGGCAGCTTGTTAAAGCAGCCCAAACTTATTTTCTTTCTATATTTAAGAATTTATTTTTATGCTTTAGGCCTTATTTAAAGGAGTATCTATAACTGACATTCTTGAAAATGACTCCACTCTCCACATCCCAGGTTGCAGGTGCTTAGTGGAAGTGTCATTGTTGATGAATAAAGAGATGAACAACTATTTCTTCGTACAATGGCTACTTTTCAGTGCCCCAGAAGGAGCTTTTCCCATTGTACTTGAGAAGTAGATGGAATATATCCGTGATTGACTGTAAATCCCCTACGTTTTGGGGACAATGGGCTTAGTTTAAAAGTTTGAGCAACTCTACTCTGGTAGAGGGAAACTGACACCATTCTCATATAGAGGTTGTTTGGGAAGTATATTTCCTATATAATGATTCCGTAAATGTTAAGCACTAAGAATGGAGCTAATTGTACCTCTTGTTGTCGCTGATTGATTTAGGCAGTAATTGCACTTTGATGAACACCTTAAAGATGACTAAGAAGTCAACAAGGACTTCTATTTTGATAGTACACAACTCTTCTTGGTAGAAAAGGTGGATTCTCACTAAATATTTACATAGTAAACTGAAAAAATACTTTCCCAAAATATATCTATGTTACTTCATATGGCCAAAAAAGAAAGGAAAGGAGGAAGAGAGGGTGGGAGGGAGTAAGGAAGAAAGGAAGAAAAAAAAGAAAAGAGAAAAGAAAAAGGTGATTATCCTAAATAAGCTAAATGCAATAACATGATAACATATATCCTTATAAGAGAGAGACAAAGGGAGATCCTTATCACACACAGGGGATGATAAGAAACATAAACAGAGTTGTTTGAAGAGGCTGGTCTTAATGTCTGGAGTGAGGTATCCTTAAGCCAAGGGAGGTTCAGTTCAGTTCAGTTCAGTTCAGTCGCTCAGTCTTGTTCGACTCTTTGCGACCCCATGAATCGCAGCACGCCAGGCCTCCCTGTCCATCACCAACTCCCGGAGTTCACTCAGACTCACGTCTATCGAGTCCATGATTCCATCCAGCCATCTCATCCTCTGTCGTCCCCTTGTCCTCCTGGCCCCAATCCCTCCCAGCATCAGAGTCTTTTTCAATGAGTCAACTCTTCACATGAGGTGGCCAAAGTACTGGACTTTCAGTTTTAGCATCATTCCTTCCAAAGAAATCCCAGGTTTGATCTCCTTCAGAATGGACTGGTTGGATCTCCTTGCAGTCCAAGAGGTTGCCAACTACCAAAATCTAGAAGAGGCATGGAACAGACTCTCTCCTGAACAGTCCAAAGGAGCCATGCCGCCACCTTGCTCTTGGCCCTGTGATATTAATTTCAGACTTCTATCCTCAGGAAGAGTGAAGTAATATACATCTGTCATTTTAAGCCATTGGTTCTGAGGAAATTTGTTACAGCAGCCACATTAACCAACATAATTAAGTTCAATTCATCCACCTATAACTAGAGTTTGTACTTCAGTTCAGTCGCTCAGTCATGTCCGACTCTTTGCGACCCCATGAATCGCAGCACGCCAGGCCTCCCTGTTCATTACCAACTCCCGGAGTTCACTCAGACTCACATCCATCGAGTCAGTGATGCCATCCAGCCATCTCATCCATGGTTGTCCCCTTCTTCTCCTGCCCCCAATCCCTCCCAGCATCAGAGTCTTTTCCAATGAGTCAACTCATGGCCACCTCATGCGAAGAGTTGACTCATTGGAAAAGACTCTGATGCTGGGAGGGATTGGGGGCAGGAGGAGAAGGGGACGACCGAGGATGAGATGGCTGGATGGCATCACTGACTTGATGGATGTGAGTCTGAGTGAACTCCGAGAGATGGTGATGAACAGGGAGGCCTGGCGTGCTGCGATTCATGGGGTTGCAAAGAGTCGGACACGACTGAGCGACTGAACTGAACTGAACTGATGATGGTACAGATGATAAAGTGAAACCCAGAGAAAGAAATAACATTGTCCAGGTTGCTCAGCTCCTACCTGTCAGACTCTAGCTCTGACCTATGTACCACATTTCAGTGGACAGTGAGTTCTAAATCAGTTCTTACTCCTTGCTCACTTTTAGCATGCCTTTCAGAAGAAAGACTGTCCCCGGCAATTCTGGGGAAAAGGCAAAAATTTACTTATGAGCCTTCACTGCATGGAAATAGGAGTGTTCATGGAGGAAAGACTCATTGTGAAACTGATAACTACCATGTTTCCTTGACATCTTCCATCCAAATGCTTTCAGGTGAAGCTACTCAGCTCATAGCCTCACCCCAAGCAGCCTGAAGGGGCTGAGGGGTATAGAGGAGGATGTGCCACAAGAGAATCTGAGCTTCCAGAAGAAGGAACAGAACAAGAGAGGAAGCCTCAGAAGGGTGGGCATGGCTACACTCTCCATGTCCCCAGGACCTTCTTAAAGGCCCTCATTACCTCCCTGTTCCTCAGGCTGTAAATGAGTGGGTTGAGCATTGGAGCAATGATGGTGTAGAAGGTGGAGATGGCTCTGTCTTCTGCTGGTGATCTAGCAGAAGCTTTCTGCATGTAGTTAAATAGGCCACCCCCATAGTAAAGACCCACCACAGTCAGGTGCGAGGAGCAAGTAGTCAGAGCCTTCTGTTTCCCCTCAGTGGAGGGCATGTTAATTACAGCCATGAGGATCCGGGCATAGGAAGCCACAATGACCCCCAGGGGCAGCATCATCATGACTACACAGCAAGCATAGATGAGGTCCTGAAAAAGCGAGGTGTCTGCACAGGAGAGCCGCAACAGGGTGGGGACCTCACAGAAGAAGTGGTCCACCTGGAGAGAGCCACAGTAGGGGAAGCTGAAGACCATGCCCACATAAATTACACTGTCAGTCACTCCAACCATCCAGGATGCAAGGGCCATCAGGCAGCAAGCCTTCCAGTTCATGAGCACAGGGTACCGCAGGGGGTGACACACAGCCACATACCTGTCATAGGCCATGACTGCCAGGAGGAAGCACTCAGCACTCCCTACTGTGACCACTAAGAAGACCTGAGTGGCACAGCCACCCCGAGAGATGAACTTACTTCCCGAGAGGAAGTTGGCTGCCATCTTGGGCACCACTGTGCCCAGCATGGTCAGGTCCATGATGGAGACCTGACTAAGAAAAAAGTACATGGGAGTGTGCAGGCGCCTGTCAGCTTGTATGAGCAGGAGGAAGAGGATGTTGCCAGTCAGAGAAGCAGCTGAGGCCAGAAGGACAAGGGAAAAAAGGAAGAAGTCATATGGTGTGTTGCTGAACAGACCCAAAAGGATGAAATCTGACAGGGAGGTATGGTTCCATGCATCCATGGCCTTGAGCCTAAGAAAGAAATAAATGAGCAAACGTAAGAACAAAATGACTAACCTGGCATCTCCACTGTACAAGGAAAATAACCTCCTCTGGTTTCTTTTAAAGGACGGTGCTCAACCCTCTGTCTTAGCCCCATCCTTTCCTCCTACAGTGAAAATCCATCTCCCCTCCATTGTCCCCAGGATTTGAGCCTATTTCTCTTGAAAGACTAGGAAGCAGGCCCCCAGAGGGGGAAGATCAGAGAATGCAAGGGAGACAGAGAACTTTTAATTAGCAAGTGAATACCTAGAGATTTAGGGAAAGAGAATATAGATTTAAGAAGATATAGGGGAATAAAATTTGTCACCCCAAAATGTCACTTTGGCATTTGGATTATTTCAAACCGAAAACAATCAAGACCTAAAAGACTAAAGAAGAAGCTTTAACCTTCCCCTTAAGTGCCTAAAAGAATTTCAATAAAAGACTCGTCCTGGAATAGATCTATCATCAGAGAGATCTGCAAAGAACATGGATTTAGAGTGTATGTGTGGGGGAAACAGTGGGCAGAGTCTGCTCTGTCCCAGCATGGCCCAGCAAACATTTATTTACCAAATTTTGGTTATTCACCCCCATGTCAATCGCCTTCCTCCCCTTTGAAGTCCCAAACTACTACCCTCAACATCTTACTTTGTCTTGAAAGCTGAAGATGGTATTTAAAATGAGGGTTTTAGCCCTTTTGCTGAGTTACTCAGATTTCCTGAGTCTCTCTCAGGTATGCATGTTCTTAAACCTTTATTTGATTTTCTCCTGTGGATCTGTCTCATGTCAATTTAGTTCCTAGACCAGCCAGAAACTAGGCAGGTGGAAGAAAATTTCTTCTTCTCTGATTTGGAGAAGTGAGTATTGGGGATAGAGAGAAAGAGAGAAAGACGTGGGAAAGGGGTGACAGCTGTAAATGCAATTTATATTTATAAATTGAAAATAAAGGGATAGATTCCTATCCTCACTTTATTTAGCAATTACTTAGAAAATGTATACTTGTAAGTTCCTCATCTCTCTGAAATGTATGTAAACATTTTAAGAGTAAAATAAGAATATTTTCCCAAGAACTTAGAAGCCATTTCTTGGAAACATAATTGTCAAAAAAGATAGAGTCCTTACCTCCCAGGTTCTGCAGGCAGGCAGCACCCTAACTTCAGCAGGCACCTTGCTCCAAGCTGCAGAATTATCTCGTCATAACATGTGAGAACTTGGTATTTCATTTGGATGAAGACAAGTGACAAACACAGAGAGTCACACCAATTACCAGGTGAATCTAGAATGAACTCCATGTGACAAATGGTGCTGTCAATTCCTCTTCCTTGAGGACTATTGTTGTTTATCCTGAGAGCATGCAAGTAATGAGTAGTCACTGTCTGGGTGTGCAAAGGGTTCAAATTCGTCTGTCTTTGCAAACTCTTAGCTGATTACCTGTAACACACATCAAATTCTGATTTAATGTTTATTCAAAAATAAAACTGCTTTCTGGGCTTCCCTGATGGCTCAGTGGTAAAGAATCTTCCATCCCTAGCCTGGGAAGAGCCCACATATTGCGCAGCAACTAAGTCCTTGTGCCACAACTATTGAGCCTGTGCTCTCGAGCCTGGGAACCACAACTACTGAATCCCACATGCCCTAGAGACCATGCTCCACAACAAAAGAAGCCATTTCTGTAAGAAGTCCGAGCATCTCAATGAGAGATTGTCTACCACTCACCACAAATACAACAAAGCCTGAGCAGCAACAAAGATCCAGCACAGCCAAAAATAAAATAAATAAATAATAATAATAAAAAAACTGTTTTCTTTCTCTTCTACCTTTGTGGATAGGTTTTAAGAATGGGGAAGAGACTGACTTGGCTTTTAATTATATTTTCCCAACACAGCAGGCACTGCAACCGAGTTGTGACACAACAGTGTTATGTCAGATACACAAGAGAACCTCAGAAATGCCTCTCTGGAAGTATGCCAACCCTTCGCCCTACTCCACTACTTGAACTGTGGGTATGTGAGGGCAGGGACTTGGACTTGACTATCTCTCAGTTGTCCATCAGCCTCCTTAGTGCCTAAACTCAGTTGGCTCTAAACTGGTTAGAACCGATAACTGTTCTAAGAGTCAGTGACACTCACTGAACTTACCAAGGGAGAAATAGTCAGTGGTCACACCACAAGTGGTGGGTCTCCAGGGCTGCATTTTTGGAGTGTGCTGCTTCTGTCTTGTTTGATGTCACAGTTGCAAGTCAAGCATTCCCTCTAATAAAAACTGGAAAGAATGTCAAAGAGAGACAAAGACTATCGAAACAGTTTCCATTAGGAAGATAATTATGAATAGAAAAGATAGGAAGAATGAGATTCCTGGAATCCGGTGGTCATGACTGAGATCATGCTTATGTCTGTCTGTTCCCGGTAGCTCAGAGCTTAAAGCGTCTGCCTGGAATGCGGGAGATCCAGGTTTGATCCCTGGGCTGGGAAGATCCCCTGGAGAAGGAAATGGCAACCCACTCCAGTACTCTTGCCTGGAGAATCCCATAGAGGGAGGAGCCTGGTAGGCTACTAGTCCATGGGGTCGCAAAGAGTCGGACACGACTGAGTGACTTCACTTTCTAAGACATTAAAGAGAATGTTTTCAAAAATGTGCACATCTTGTTTCCACTGCAGGGATTATGGGTACTGGGTCTGGATAGGGTCTCATCATATGATTTTTTTGAAAGATCCCCAGGTAATTCTAATGAAATATAGGTTTACACACTGGTATAGCTCAATGTGCCTGCACAATGCCATTTTCATCTTAGCAGAGATGAGATAAATGTCTAGAATCAGGAGATCACAGCAGGAGACAGGGAAATCCTAAAGCATAGTGAGTTGCAAAGATATACCAGCCAAGAGAGCCAGACAGTAGCTCAAGGAGGCAGATTCCTGATCAGCACAAGCAGGAATGAAGCATAGCCGTAGACGCCAGCCTGCTGCGGGCACACTGAGGCAATGACACAACAGGTCTATCTTCCTACTTTGGAACTGAGTCCAGAGACTGGAGAACAGTAAGCAATGATCGCAATTTTGCTCAAGAAAATTAAGAATACCATCTTTCAAGTCTCTGACTTTGGCAACAAGGAGGTACCTTTGTATCCAGCCTGACACTCTATAGACTGAACCCGGAAGTCAGATCCACTTCTTCCCCTTCCAGTCACCTTTAGTCCCTCATCTGTTTGGTCTTCCCTCACCCCCTTCAGCACTTACCAGACCCATTCAGTTCCCCAGAGTTCACCTTCTACTCCACCCAGTGGAGTATAGCAGAGATGGGTGAGACCTAGGAAGTATGCAAAGATCTAGTCCTCAGAACAATGCATGAGCAAGCTGTCATCTGAGACAGACTCTTACACAGAGTCTCCTCTAACTCCACAGCTCTAACTAAAAATTTTACAATTAACTATCCAAGATATTCTTCTCCTTCTTACAAAATTGACGAGCTCATATCCCAGGTTTATACCTTTAGTTGGAGAGCAGGTATCTTGAGACACCCAATTCAGTACATAATGACCCCAGGGGATGGACAGAAACTCTACCTTAAGGAAGAAGCCAAAATTAATGAAATGGCTACAGGACAAAATTTATTCCCCATAACCCTGGATCTGAAAAATACCCCAGAGTCCCACCTAAATAAAGGGAGGAGGCACACATGAGATATCCCTTGACACATCCACCTATGCTTCCCTTGGGGTTCTTCATCCTCACATCACCCATAGGGGCTGGGAGACAATGTGATCACCAAAGAATATCAGAACAAATGTCTAGCTCCATTCTGAGAATTTAATTGTGAATGATGAGAAGTAGAGCTTAGTTAGTTCTTCTGCAAATCTTGTATTCAACTGATGTCCTATAATTTTTCTACTCAATTATTGGTTGTTCATTCAACAAATACTTATTGAGCATTGTGGATTTAAATGAGGACCAGCCAAACGAGAAAAGTAAAAGCTACTTATTCAGAGTTTGGTACAGCAAGGAAATCAGTCCTGATCACTTGCATTGTGGCAGAAACTCTATGGCAGGCACTCTACCTTTCTGAGTTCTTCACTGACTTTTGTAATAAAAGACCAACAGAAAAAGAAACAGACAAGGAAAAAAAAGTTATTACCATGAATGTATGCAGATCTTCCCAGGTGGTGCAGTGGTAAAGAACCTGCCTGCTAATGTAGGAGTGGCAGGAGACATGGGTTCAGTCCCAGGGTTGGGAAGATCCCCAGGAGGAGGGCATAGCAACCCACTCCAATAGTCTTGCCTGAGAATTCCATGGATAGAGGAGCCTGGAGAGCTACAGTCCATGTGGTCACAAAGAGTTGGACATGACTAAGCATGACATGTATGACTAAGCATACATGTACGCATAACTAATGTATACATAGGAGATAACCCAGGAACGTGCATAACTCTGAGATGACTTAGCATTCAGGCTTAAACATCATCTTAATTGCAAAATGGGAGAGAGGATATAGGCCAATTAAGGGAAAATACATGATTTTTAGGAAAGATAAATGGGACTTAGAAGGGTAGACAGGAGATATGATAGTTTCTGACAAAGTTCATCTGGATGTGGTGTCACTTCCAGTATCTTTTCCCATGATGAGAGTCAATTTTTAATTTGTGTTAAAACTCCTGGGGAAGGGATTAATGACAACTACATTTGTTTTGGAGGATATGTTTATAGACCATAACAGGAATTCGGAGAAGGCTTCTTCCTAACTTCACTGTGTTTCAAGTTCCTTTCACTCAAAATAATCATTACAGAAAAAAGGAATATTTGGGAGTATTGTATTATCTTCCCCTCCAAGACAAATAGTAGACAGAGAAATAACTAACAGAAGAAAGAAAGATCTTCCTGGATCTTCCTACCAGCATGGAATTCTCCAGGCAAGAATATGAACGATCTCCATATTCATAAATGTAGACTGTGAACTGAAGCTCAGCAAGAGTATTGCAGCAATATTAAATTTCCGGCTAATTGGCAGAAGGGATGGAGCCACAAAACAGAGTGCTTTCAATCATGGGTTAGCCAGTGTTTTGATAGAGAAAATTGTAAATTTGTTATATTATACCTGAATTGATACATCATTAAATCAGATAGTAAACTGTGGAAGATGCATATTGTAAATATTACAACAGCCACTTAAAACTAAAAATGAAAGAAAGTGGTATACCTAAAAGGTGAGGGGAAAAAATGGAATGCCAATTTTGATTAATCCCAAAGAATGTCAATAGGAGAAATCATTTTTGTAAATGAATAACAGATGATAGAAGTGGAAAACAAGGAGAAACATGCTAGATTTCAATTCAACCAGAGCAATGACTACAATAGATATAAGTGAACTAAATATTTCAAGGTCCGTCTAGTCAAGGCTATGGTTTTTCCTGTGGTCATGTATGGATGTGAGAGTTGGACTGTGAAGAAGGCTGAGTGCCGAAGAATTGATGCTTTTGAACTGTGGTGTTGGAGAAGACTCTTGAGAGTCCCTTGGACTGCAAGGAGATCCAACCAGTCCATTCTGAAGGAGATCAACCCTGGGATTTCTTTGGAAGGAATGATGCTAAAGCTGAAACTCCAGTACTTTGGCCACCTCATGCGAAGAGTTGACTCATTGGAAAAGACTCTGATGCTGGGAGGGATTGGGGGCAGGAGGAGAAGGGGATAACTGAGGATGAGATGGCTGGATGGCATCACAGACTTGATGAACGTGAGTCTGAGTGGGCTCCGGGAGATGGTGATGAACAGGGAGGCCTGGCATGCTGTGATTCATGGGGTCGCAAAGAGTCGGACACGACTCAGCGACTGAACTTAACTGAAACATTTCAATGGAAATGAATATTTAGTCAGAGGTTTAAAAAATAAAAACAGCCTATGATATGGGACTTTTTATAAGCAACTCACTTTAAAACTAAAGAATAGATAAGAAAGTGAAAGAATAGAGAAAGATATATCTTATAAACAATAATCATGAGAAACCCGGTGAAATTATATTAATGTCATGAAGGCACAAGAAAAGGAAATTAGCAGTAACAAAAATATTCATCTCATAATTATACACAATTAATTGTAATTACAGATGTCAATCAAAAAGACCTACATAATTTATGCCCACCACAACACCTAGGTATCAATAGAGACTAAGTGGAGAAACTGTATTTCCATACCCACCTATCACTAATGAGGTGGTAACCCCCCTTTTATGCAGTGGAACGGTCTTAGAGGAGACCTACAAAAATTAAAGCCTGAAAATCACAGCCTTATAATATCCCAAATGTCCAAGTTATGATCAAATATCATTCATGATATCAAAAATCCAGGAAAAACTCAAACTAAATGAAAAGACAACAGATGCCAAAATTGAAATGATATTCCAAAATGCATGAAAGATCTTAAAGCAACTATTATAAAAATGCCTCCATAGGCAATTAAAATACATTCAAGACAAATAAAAAAGAGACGATCTCAACAAAGAAATAGAAGATAAAATGAAAAACATGAAAAATTTTAGAACTCAGAGTAAAATATCTGAAATTTAAAACCCAATGGTTGTACTAAAGAACAAAAAGGAGAAGACAAAGAAAAGAATCAGTGAATTTGAAGATAATACATGATGATATGATCACTAATCTAGAGCCAGACATCTTGGAATGTGAAGTCAAGTGGGCCTTAGAAAGCATCACTACGAACAAAGCTAATGGAGGTGATGGAATTCCAGTTGAACTGTTTCAAATCTTGAAAGATGATGCTGTGAAAGTGCTGCACTCAATCTGCCAGCAAATTTGGAAAACTCAGCAGTGGCCACAGAACTGGAAAAGGTCAGTTTTCATTCCAATTCCAAAGAAAGGCAATGCAAAAGAATGCTCCAATTACCGCACAATTGCACTCCT
>SJYT01054144.1:10323-53588 GCA_006410635.1 Cephalophus harveyi
TCACTTGGAATTTTTATTTTAATTTTAAAATTCTAACAATGAAACAGTATAAATTGCAGGAGGTTATAATTTTTTAGATAAGTGAAAATTTCATACATGAAATATTTTGTTCAATTTGAATAACAACTTTGAAATCTGTTTCTCTTTTGAAATTGTCAATTGCTCTAAAGTTAAGGAGCCAATCAGGAAAATAATGATTATCACTGAAAAGTAATTTGTCATATAGAGTAGGGGGTCATTTAAAAAGTATCTGTTCTAGGTATGAAATATGCTAAGTTAGGCACAAAAATATGAAATTTTTTGTTTGTCTTCTGCTTTTTTTTAAATGAGGTTTTAATCTGATGTTCAGTTTCAAGGCCCGTTTGTCAAATATACAAAACTTATTTATGTAACTAATATCTTTCTGTTAGATATTTTGGTTTAAGAAAGGTAAGTTCTGTATTATGAGTGAAGTGGACTTTTCCATCTATAACGTCCAAATAATTGAGATCAAAGGTAAGTAGCTTTATTTTAAGCTTGTCCAGATAATTATTTTAATTTTCATTTTTTAAAGGTAGACTTAATTGTAGGAATTCAGATATTTCTCAGTTATTTAATTGATTAGATTGCACTGCTCTTCATGATTGATGGATGCTTTCTTCTTCCTTCTCTTTCCCATGTTTCCTTTTCTCTCCTTTGGGTAAATGAGTGCAAACATCCCATTAAATAGCTCTCCTTCATGTCACTTTCCCCTTTATAGCTCTCATTCTTGTCGGAATTCCAGTGTTTACCTGTTTGTCTTCTCCACTGGTCAGAAGCTTTAGGAGAGCAAGGGCTGTGTCTCTGGCCCTACCACTGTGCCTTTCAGGCAGCAGGTGTTCAGTAATTACTATTTGGATAAAGGTAAATTGAATTAGTGCTTGCTTCATCTCAACTTTTACAATTAAAATGACAATGTGCCCAAAGCATTTAATTTGTATTTATTTCTTATATTTACACGATAACTGTGGAGGAAATGTAGGGAGGTTTAATGTGAGAACAAGAGAACAGGAAAGGAAGTATACAGAGGTGAGAAAGCTTGTTCTTTGAGTGATCTAAGAATATTTATATATTCATTTTTTCTAGGGCATAAGGTTAAATATTTGTTGAGGAAGGCACTCTTTTTCTCAGGGAATGAAAGACTTAGTCCGTGTATGTGGATATGTCTGGTGAGCTGCCCTCATGTTGGTATAGAGATGAGAGCAGAAGCTAAAGTTATGCAGGATTAGAAACCTACTTATATGTATGATATATTAACATTTTATTGACAAGTATTACCTATTAATAAACAAATTTGCACTTATTATGAAAAAGCATCCCAAATCAGTATAATAGTTCCTTTTTATATACAAGCGTAGAATTTTGGGCCTAATATGACTATCTGAGTAAGCCAATGAATATTGGAATTAAACAACAGGAACCACTGTGGAGTATATTATCAGAACAAATTTCCAGGTTTACTTTTAATCTAGGTTTCTATCACAAATAATGCTTCTCTATAACTGTTTCAGTAGCTGTAATGAAAGAGAATGTACTTTCCTGAAACTAGCTGAACTCAAACCTTTCTCAGAGTTTGCTCAAATATTTTAGGACAACTCTTATACCAAAGTCTTCAACTTATTAGTTTGAGGAGTGTTGTGTTTCATTTGGTGGGTCTGACTTGCTTTTCAGATTAGTTTGGAGCTTTTGTTATTGAGCTATGTGGATATGGTAAATGCTTAATAATAATTCAGATGCAATGAAAATAACTGGGAAAAGTTAAAGCAAGGTTAACTCTCATCATGATCTGTGAATCCTTTATGTGAATGTGACTTCAAGGCTTCAAATTTTGCAAGTTTATTGAGTCCAGACCATATCAATGGTGTGAAATAAATATAGTTTACGTTTTTCTCAAGCTCAATTCGTGGGACCAGTTTGAATCTAAATAACTTTACTTCCTTAAACTGATCAGCAAGTCTCAATCATTTCTGACTGAAGCTGTATGTTCAATAAGTTGGATGGCATCACCAACTCGATGGGCATGAGTTTGAGTAAGCTCTGGGAGTTGGTGATGGACAGGGAAGCCTGGCGTGCTGCAGTCTGTGGGGTCACAGAGTTGGACCCGAATGAATGACTGAACTGAACTGAGTAATAAATTAGTAATATGTGAGTCCAGATGGATCTATAACAAATAAAATAGACAACTACTTAAACATGATAATATATGTTTGCTCTAATATTTTCATTTTAAACATACATATATATTCTCTTCTTGAGACCATCAGGAAAACCCCATTTCTTTGCCTTTTTTAGCTTCTGTAGATCACCCACAATCCTTGGCTCAATGCCATCTTCCTCTGTCTTCAAAGACAGCAGTGTCACATCTCTCTAACCTTGCTTCTGCCCTCACATCTCTTTCCCTGACTATAGCCAGGAAAGGTTTTCCACTTTTTTAGGACTCATGTGATTAGATTCAGCCCACTGGTATCATGCAAAATAATCATCCCATCTTATGACCCTTGACCTTAATTTTTTTTGCAAAGTTCCTTTTGCCATGTAAACATAACAGTCACAGGTTCTAGGAATGTGGATATGGATGTCTTTGGGTGGCTCATGGCCATATACCTAGTACTAGTCTTTCCTAGTCTCTTCTGTAGAATCATTATCAATCCTTATGTTTCAAATCCATTGTAGTTTATATCCCATACTCACTTTGCCTGTGCTCTCTGCAGGCAGATCACATATCTGTTTTTTTTTTCTTTTATTATTTATTTATATATATGTTTTTTATTTTACAATATTGTATTGGTTTTGCCATACATCAACATGAATCTACCACAGGTGTACACATGTTCCCAGTCCTGAACCTCCCTCCCACCTTTATTTACTGTTTTATCTGAAGTCCCAGGCACAATGCTTAGCATTTTTATTTTACAAAATACAAAAAAATGTATTTTTGAATGAAAGAATGAATAAAATTATTACATATTATATATGCCATGTAATGGCCTATAAATGGAATGACTTTCAAACATCTACTAAATTTATATAGTAGACTTCCTGTTATAAAATGTCTTATTTTGCAAAGTATAGGTCTCTTCTAAAAATCAATGTGAATATTCAGCAACAAAATTTTCTCATCACAGACTCTACATTTGGATCCACCTCTTGTTATATTTCAAAACAGGATTTTTATTCATTAAAAAATAAACTCCAGTGAACATTCAGTATCAGAGAAAGTTTAGCTTTTGTCTTTTTAAAACATAAAGTTTATTTTTCTTAGATATTTCTGCCAATTTTGTTATGCCTCCATGATTGGTTAGGTCTAGTCCATCTTCTCTGATGTATAATATAATTGAAGAATTCCTCACCTAGATGGGGTGGAACAAGGAGGCTCTCTAAAGAAGGAAGGATTTTAGAAGGAAATCAGTCACTTTTAAATGGTGGTTTCTCTATAGCAGGTGAAAATAGAGTTGGAGATGGGTGGTCATCATGCTTTAGTACTAAGAATTAGCAGACATGAATATTTTTCTGGTGGCAGATTGAAATTCTGTTGATGTTAACTTTGTATGTGTTGTTGAAGAGAGGATCATCAGGTGATGTCGAATTATTATTGAAGTTTACAGATCAGTACTTTACTACAGCAGAATGTTAGAGAGTTGACTGAGAGATGGCACTACTAGAGTACATGAATACTCTTGGGCTGCATAAAGGGCCCAATTTGTATTTGCAGACCTCACTAGCCTGATGTTTTCTTTTTGGTATTTTATGTGAAAGCATAATGTATTGTTGATTCTTGTTACATATTTGTTGTTGAGTGAGTAAAAAAGCAAATGAAGTGCTTTTGTTATTTAGAGACCAATTTCATTTGTATATCTTGGGTTTAATTCATTCCCAACATTGGGGAATTATAGAGATTCAGTGAAGACACCGAAGATTTAGTATCTGTATCAGAGATTATGGGGATTTTTCACCTTTCTCTTGAAAAACTATTTTGAAAGTAACTTCAGCCTTATTTCTCAAGTTAAAGGGGTAAAGCACTTAGGATGATCTGTATGCAACGAGTATTCAAATACTAGAGACAAATTAGAATTAAAATTATAAAAATATACAGGCAGCTTCCAAGTCTATTTCCTTTTCTTTTCTTCCTTCCTGCCCTCACTCCATCCCTCCCTTCTTTCCTTCCTTTCTCTTTTCTTCCCTTCTTCCTTCCTTCCTTTCTTCATGTTAGAGTTTATCATTATTGGATCAGTTCACTGTTGTAGATGCTTTATATTTTTTATCCTTAAATTTGTCAATTATGCCATCATAGTGACTAGTTTTTGAGTATGTTGGAAACCATGTGTTTTAGTTTATAGATCTGAATTTTACAACCTCAGCTAATGAAGAAGAGGAGGAAGATAAGCAAATAGTTTCCTTACAGATTTGTACAGTAGTAGATATTCTAAAATCAGAGAGATGAACCAAACTCAGATTATAAAATGAAATCAAAATTCAAGAACATAGAAAGGAATTGTCAAAATCAAGGAAACTGGAGACAGATTGTGAAGTTGTGGTGTAGAAGCCAAGAATTCAACAATTACGGAGTTGAGAGAAATAATAAATGGTGGAGTTCTGATTAAAAGGGCTAAATTTGATTTTGTATTCCTTGCTTTCTTTTCTGTGCCTTTTTTAAGGACAAGGAAGTGGGAAATATCTAGTCTATGAATTGTTTTACAAATAAGGTGGTATTGTTTCATCTGCTTTGGGATTTAGTCTTACTCTTCCCAAAGGTTCCTGACTTACTGGAAGACTTATTTTTAAATAATTACTCAATCTTTATTAACAAGCTGATTTTGGAATTATCCAAATCTGGCTAATAAAGATCATTTTGATATTTAAGAGGAATTCGTGCATGCTCACTGGGGAAAAAGAGGCTTCTAGATTCTTCTTTCGAGGGAATGAACTCTTCCCATGGATCTTTTATTTGTGATCTAATGTTTTAGTCTTTCTTAAAAGTTAATAGAGAGATCCCTGCAGAGATGTAGGCTACATGATTATTGAATTAATAAGAAAAGCTAAAATAACAAAGGTAGGCAGCTATAATTATTTTTAAAGAGGGGAAGGAGAACTACCCGGATAGAGCCAGAACACAGGAAGAGAAAGAGGTAATTTGCATAAAATAAAAATAACTAGAAAGTAATAGAGGATATCATAAAGTGGCAAGATAGTTTCTGTGCAAAGAAAAATACACAGATGGACGTCCCTAAAGATTATATGCCCTAGACCAGAAAGCCTGAAGGCTGACAGTCTTTTGTTTTTATCTTTTGCCTTCAAGCAGAGACAGTCATGATTTCTAATATTTGTGGAGCAGGTTAGTCATTCACCCTGTGGATTGTTTCAAATGTCCCTTTCTCAAGAAATGGATTCTTTACCCGCCAATGTTCAGGCACTGCTCATATAGTTCTCAAAAGTCTTTGCTATGTGTTTTTTTAAACCCTGGGCTTTATTCAGATTTTTTTGTTACTTAAAAAGAAAAACGGGTTAAATGATAGAAAAGAAAGGAATAAATAGGAAGCAAGAGTCCTGGCATGCAGTGTCAGTTCAAACTTGGACAAAAAATAAGGGTCCTGAGCCTAGCATACTTCATAGCCAGGAGATGATACTACAAAGAAGAGAAAGAGTGCTATCTTAGGTCAGGTAACCTGGAGATTAAGGGTAGCATGAAGGTTTATTGGAGTACTCTCTTGGGAGTTATACGTGGAAGGCAGTGAAGAAGGCAGGATTGGGCAGAGGGAGAAGGTGACTTGCAATAGAAATCTCAGCCATTCTATGGAAAGACCTGGAGATAGGCTGGCCCCTCACAGTTGTCCCAAACTGAGGAGAGTATTTTTGTCCTTACAGCTGTTGTTTGTTACCTGTGGGCCACGCTTGGAAACAGTGTAACCTTGTATGGGGCAGTTCCCTGTAGCTGAGATTCAGATCCTGGACCGGGACAAAGCTACAGCCATCAGAAGCTGGTATTTCGAATTGAAAAGGGGATCTGAGTGAAGCGCCATAGAATCCAGTGTAACAGTTAACTGCAAAAATAAAAAGTTTTTCATTTGTAGGCTTTGAAATATTTGATCTTCTGTAGTATTTAATTTGCCATTGATAATGTTCAGGAAATTTAAGGTAATCATATAATTTGTCATTCAAATCAGGATACTTTTGAGAAACGGAGGTAAGACAGGCCTTAATAGATATATAAAAGGCATAAGTCAGGACTGTTCCAAGCAGACTATTATATGACTGTGTATTATAGGTAGGATAATACTTATGAAGGATTTTAAGAGGAATTTAACATATTTTGATAGATTTTGTATTAACCATTAAGTATAGCTAAAATACAAAGTTTGAGTTAAAATTTTATTAGTATTATTGCAATTTCTAGTCACATAGTTCTAGAGACACTGTGCTTACAACTGGTGATTTCAGAGTTTGAGTAATCTCAGTCTTAGTTGTCAAGGAAAATCAGACATATAAGCAAATAAGTAAAATAGAGCACAATATGAGCTGAAATGCTGGTCAGGGCTAAGTCCAGTAATAGCAACTAGGAAGTGGCTCAACTTAGGACTGAACAGGGAAGGCATCACAGAGGAGAAAGCTCTTATCAAGTGAAGTTAGGAATTCAAGAGTGGGGGTAACAGCCTGTGCAAAGACACAGAAGCAGGAATCAGCATAGTACATTTGGGATGGGAATAGAAACAGTTCCATTTGGATGAAATGAAGGGGAAAGAAGGAAAGGGGATATGAGACTAACTACTGACCATTCGTTTACAAGTAGGTTGCTTGCAAATATTTGATTTTTCTTTGCTTTCCAAACAGGCTGTATTTCAATTTAAACCTATCTTTCTTTAAGTAAGTGGTAAGTAAGTGAAGTCGCTCAGTCGTGTCCGACTCTTTGCAACCCCGTAGACTGTAGCCCATCAGGCTCCTCCTTCCATGGGATTCTCCAGGCAAGAAAACTGGAGTGGGTTGCCATTGCCTTCTCCAGGGGATCTTCCAGACCCAGGTCCCGCATTGTGGGGAGACGCTTTAGCCTCTGAGCCACCAGAGCAGACCTGAATTATGAGTCTCTGATAATATCATCTTAGTAGGTTTTTCTTTATAGATCAATTTCCATTTGTAAAATTGTGATTTATAATAAAAAATATTTATTTGGTCTTTGTCCCACTTCTGGCACAGAGCTTCTAAAACCCTTGAAATTTTCTAAGGGATCAGAGCAGTAAAGATGTCTATTGTTATGTTAATGAGGTAACTTTTGGACCTAGGAATGGAGGCTAGTTGCCAGGAGAATCCACTATGTAATTAGAAGATTGGAACTTTCAGTCCTATCCTCCTGAATCCCAGGGAAGGGAGAGGCACTGAAGGTTGAGTTCAATCACCAATGGCCAATGATGTATGCAGTGATGTAATGAAGCCTCCATAAAAACCCAAAAAGGACAGGGTTCAGAGAGCTTCTGGACTGATGAGGACGTGGAGGGTCAGGAATAGTGGTGCATCTGGAGAGGCATGGAAGCTCTGCACCCCTTTCTACATGCCTTGTCCTATGCATCTCTTCCATTTATCTGTTCTTGAGTTACAGCCATAATCTATTAATACTAAGTAAAATGTTTCTCTGAGTTGCTCTAGTAAATTAATTGAACCTGAGGAAGGGTTAGTGGGAACCTGTGGTTTATAGCCAGATGGTCAGATGCATAGGTAACAATCTGAACTTATTATTGGCATTTGATGTGGGGTGGGGTAGGGAGGTTGTCTGCAGAACTGAAGCCTTACCTGTGGAATCTGATGCTATCTAAAGGTAGGTAGTGTCAGATTTAGGAGAAAGCAATGGCACACCACTCCAGTACTCTTGCCTGGAAAATCCCATGGACGAGGAGCCTGGTAGGCTGCAGTCCATGGGGTTGCTAAGAGTCAGACACTACTGAGCTACTTCACTTTCACGCATTGGAGAAGGAAATGGCAACCCACTCCAGTGTTCTTGCCTGGAGGATTCCAGGGACAGGGTAGCCTGGTGGGCTGCCTTCTATGGGGTCGCACAGAGTGGGACACGGCTGAAGTGACTTAGCAGCAGCAGTAGCAAGGGCACCCCACTCCAGTACTCTTGCCTGGAAAATCCCATGAATGAAGGAGCCTGGTAGGGTGCAGTCCATGGGGTTGTGAAGAGTCAGACGTGACTGAGTGACTTCACTTTCACTTCTCACTTTCCTGCACTGGAGAAGGAAATGGCAACCCACTCCAGTGTTCTTGCCTGGAGAATCCCAGGGATGGGGGAGCCTGGTGGCCTGCCATCTCTGGGGTCTCACAGAGTCAGACATGACTGAAGTGACTTAGCAGCAGCAGCATAAGACACCCAGCTGGTGTTCTGAGAATTGCTTGGATCCCCTCATACCCTTCTATATTGGAATTTGTACTAGAACCTTTTACCATTGAAGCATATTCAATATTTCTTAATGAATTTGTAGATAGGCTCTGAATAAAAAGTTACCACACCATTATAATACAAGTTCAGGATCAAAAGTCAACTTATAGTTCTATTTCTGTGCTAAAATAAGTTTAGCCAGTCAGACACAGATGAACAATTGTGCAGTTGATTTGCCTGCCTATTGATTATACTTAATAATTAGTTGGAGAAGATTGTTAGTGATCTATACATTGCCTCATCCTATTTGGGTCCCTTTTTTTTAAATCAGAAATTTTAATATATGTTTAAAGTCATAAACATAATAAAAGAGCTTTTTAAATTTTGACATGACTTAATTTGCTTGTTTTCTTCTGATAGATAAATTGAAACTAGATTTGCCTTAATGTTTTCCTTAGACATAACTATCACAGCTTGTATCTGAAAAACTCAGCTGAGGTTATTGACTGACAAAGCTTTATTACTCCAATAGTTGTTTGCTTTAATGTCCCAGAGCTGCTTTTAACTATTTTAGTTTGACATTCCTACAAACTTGAAATAAATCTCTAATGTCCTAGTGGATTTAGACTATCAATATGATTCAGTCTGAGAGCATGGTACCTTATTTGAAAAATACTTTTCTTACATTTATATACATCAAGGATATATCTATAAGGAGTTTTATCTCCCTGTAAAAAGTTGATTCCTATCGGTGGTAGGCAGAATAATGCCCCACCCCATCCCCAGCAGATGTCCACGCTCATCCCTGAAAACTATGAACACTTCACTTTACATGGTACAAGGGAGTTTTCAGATGTACAGGGATTTGTGATGGCGTGATTAAGCTTGATTAAATAGGTGGGATCAATCTAAACAGTTACTTGAAACCAGAGAACCTTTCTTGACTGGATCAGAAAAAGGTGTGGTGGAAGGAGAGATTCAAAGCATGAGTCAAGTAGCCATTGCTAACTATATGGACAGGCCACTAAAGATAGCCATTCCCTTGCTCTTGTACATCTCCTGCCTGACCAGTGCCTGCTTCATCTATATTTTACCCCCCTGGCTGACCTTTCTACATACTTACTCCATGTCCCAGCTGGTGACTGTTCTTATCAAAGGGGCAGTGAGGTTCGTGGCCCTCTGCTGGTTTCCCTGGTAACTAAAGAACCCACCTGACATCACTTCCCTAATAACCTGCAATCTCCGTCCTCCTCCTGAGAGCAAAGACTGTCACCATGTCCTGTTGGTGTCTGCTGCACATTTTGGGGCCTTTCTCCAGGACCTTGCGTCAGATGGGTAAGCTCTCCCATCCATTAAACCCAGGGGTCCCCAACTTCTTGGATCTAATGCCTGATGATCTGAGGTGGAGCTGATGTAATAATAATAGAAATGAAGTGCACAATAAATGTAAAGCACTTGAATCATCTTGTAACCATCCGCTGCCCATCCTGTGGAAAAACTGTCTTCCATGAAACAAGTCCCTGGTGCCAAAAGGGTTGGGGACCGCTGCTTTAAACTACTGGTCTCTGACTTGGGTTCTTTTGTCAGTCTTGAAGCTGGGCAAGTACAGAGCTTGTGGGTCTGTGGAGTGCAGCCTAACATTGGCTTTAAAGTTGGAGGAAGAGGGACATGATCCAAGGAAAGCTTCTAAATCCTGGAAAATGGCTTTAAATTTGGAGGAAGAGGGACATGATCCAAGGAAAGCTTCTAAATCCTGGAAATTGGCTTTAAATTTGGAGGAAGAGGGACATGATCCAAGGAAAGCTTCTAAATCCTGGAAATTGCCTTCAACTGATGTCTGGAAAATCTTCTAATAACCCAAATGATCAGTTCTCATCTGGAGCCTCTGAGAGGAGCATGGCCTTCCTGACACCTTTATTTTAGGCCAGTTTTATACTTCTGCCTTATGTAGCCGTAAGGTAATAAGTTAGTGTCAAATCACTGCATTTGTTGTTACTCATTACAGTAGCAATAGAAAATTAATACATAATCGTAATCAGGGGTCATATAGAGATACTCTGAGAAACTTTGAAATCTTATATAAAATGAATTGCTGTAATTATACACTAAACATATAGGTATATTAAATGTAAACTGTGTATTTAAATCTCGGGAAAGGAAACCAGTTTTATAGAAATACCAAAATACTGATTTTCAAATATGTGCTTATTTATCTCACATAAGATTTAGCATGAGGTAATTAAAATGCCTGAAAATTATTTCATGATGTAAACACCATGAACTACCATTGTGCTACACAATGGAAATATGATTTAGTTTATTATCTGAGTCAGTGCTTTCCAATGGAAATATTATGCAAACTAGATAATATCTGAGTCAAATATAACTTAAAATTTTCTGGTAGCCATGTAAGTAAAAGAAGCAGGTGAAATTAATTTGAATAATGTATTTTATTTAGTTCAGTATATGCAAAACATCACTTCAACATATAATGCACATAAACATTATCATTGAGATAGTTTATGTTTCTTTTTAGTACTAAGTCCTTGAAATCTCATATTTCATATTTACGCTATAGTTGGATTAGCAACACCTTACGTCTTCGGTAGCCACATGTGACTGTGATGTTACGCAGCATAGCTCCTATACAGAAATGTCTTCACTACCACACAATTTCTAATGCTTAGTCACCTCCATGCTTCTGCAGCTTTAATAATGCTACTACTGTTAGGAAAGGTAACAAAAGGAAAAAGACATAAAACATTTAGAGAGACCACCATGCTGTCATTTCTGATGTTAACCAGTAAAATAGACAGTGGGCATTTTATAGTAGCATATTGGAGAAAAACAAAACTTTCCATATGTAATAGATTATATTTTTCCAAAATGGCCACAAAAATATCTCCATTTTGCATATTCTGTGGTATTACTTTGTGATATTTTTCCTCCATCGTTAGTTGTTTAATACTCTTTTTCTTGAAACTGGGCTTAGCCTAATGACCTGTTAAACATAGCAGAAGTAACATTCTGGAACTTCTGAGACTATATCATAAAAAGCCTTGCCTTTCAGATTCCAACTAAGTCTCTTGGAATGCTCAATCTTGGAAACTGCCTCTCAGAATGCAGTTGCTATAGTATAGGAAGCCCAATCCACCTGGAGGGGCCACAACCAGGTGGGTGTTCTGGATGATAGCTTCTACTGAGTTCTGAAATCGGCTGCCAGTTCTGGGAATGTGCCTTCTTAGATGTCTGGCCCATTCAGACCTTCCTATGGCTGCAGCTGCATTGAGACCGGATATGTGAACTCCTGGCCAAACTCAGTCAAACCTCAGAACCACAAAAGAGAGTAAAAACTTGTTGCTTTTAGGCACGAGGTTTGACTTCTTGCACAGAAATAGGTGAGAATCTGAATCATACAGAATTTTATTGGCAAAGACTATTTTGAGAAATGCATAAATAATCAAAACTACTCTAACATCAAATGTGAGGAACTGCCTGAAAGTGAAGTCACTCAGTTGTGTCCAACTCTTTGCGACCCCATGGACAATGGCCTGCCAGGTTCCTCTGTCCAGGGGATTTTCCAGGCAAGAATAGTGGAGTAGGTTGCCATTTCCTTCTCCAGGGAATCTTCCTGACCCAGGGATTGAACCCAGGTCTCCCACATTGCAGGCAGACTCGTTACCATCTGAGCCACCAGGGAATCCTGAGGAACTGCCTAGAAGGTACAAAAGATGAGTCAGGGTATCCCCTTAGCCATAGTGGTCAAGGGTTTTTAACAACAGCTTTGTAAGGAAGAAGACAAAAACTGATATAGTGAGAAGGCATTTTTGTTGTTCAGTCGCTAAGTTGTGCCCAACTTTGTGACCCCATGGACTGTAGCATGCCTGTTTTCCTTGTCTCTTTGTGACCCCATGGACTGTAGCATTCCTGTTTTCCTTGTCTCTCACTATCTTCTGCAGTTTGCTCAAAGAAGAGATTTAGTTAATCTCTACAAATCTTTCATAATAAGTCCTATGTTAAAAATAAAACCACTGAAGATATCTTCATAACAGATGTGACGTAGGTAAACCTTATCTGATTAGAAGTCAAGATTCTATTGAAAGGGCTTCCCTCGTGGCTCAAACAGTAAAGAATCTGCCTGCAATGCAAAAGTGACTATGTCCAATGAGAAAACAAAACAAAAAACCTAGTTAAGTGACCTGTTGCCGAATTTCATTTTTAACAAGGCTTATTTGTGACTGGGTGTAATTTTGCTGTAATGATGTCCACAATTGCATTTAAGAAGTGACTTTGAAACTTTTCCAGGTGATCCACAATTGATATTCCCAAAATGTACATGATGATCACCTGCTCTTTTCAGTGGCATTGAATCAGAATGATTGAATGCTGAGTGATTATATAATTTATGCTAGAGAACTGTCACAAGCAAGTGTTCATTCAGCCTCTGTGGTTACTAAGTCTTCTTTCCTTTTTGGCAATTTTAAGCATAGTAGCAGGGGCTCAGAGAAAGAAATATGCAAACCCCCCACAAAATGGGCAGTACTGTAAGTATGACAGTTGGCTTACAACTTATATTTCTCTCTTGTTTTGATGCATAGCAGAGAGATGATAATCACTATTTCTGATAATCATGTTGTCTTTGTAAAAACAGAAGCTCTTTCTAATTTTATAACTCCTTTACAAGAATTTGCTGCTTATTTTATCTAGTTTCTGACCTTTATGTAAAATCTAGAAGTTTGTGAACTAGAAGTAAGTGAATCTACTTGATGGTTACTTTTATAATGAGCTGTTTAGACAGTATGGGGAAACTTGCCCATCTTCTCTCAATTTGGGGTTATCACAGTGTCCAGGAATGCCTTTCAAAGACTTGAAACAAAGATTAAACAAAAACTTAAAAAAAATTTTTTTTTATTTAGTTTTGGAGTATGATTAACAATATTGTGATACTTTTAGGTGAACAGCAAAGGTACTCAGCTATACATATAGTTGTATTCATTCTCCCCCAGATTCCCCTCCTGTTCAGGCTGCCACATAACACTGAGCAGAGTTCCATGTGCTACACAGTAGGTCCTTGTTGGTTATCCATTTTAAATATAGCAGTGTAAAATACACATATATTTTACATTTGACTTTAAAATAAAGCTAACAGTGTAACAAAATGTTAATAATGTTTATGCATAGACTAATAACCTCATGCGAAGAGTTGACTCATTGGAAAAGACTCTGATGCTGGGAGGGATTGGGGGCAGGAGGAGAAGGGGACGACCGAAGATGAGATGGCTGGATGGCATCACGGACTCGATGGATGTGAGTCTGAATGAACTCCGGGAGATGGTGATGAACAGGGAGGCCTGGCGTGCTGCGATTCATGGGGTCGCAAAGAGTCGGACACGACTGAGCGACTGAACTGAACTGAACTAGACTAATAGACTTTCTTTTTGTTGATGTTATTCCTGTATATGATAATTAAATTTTCTACAAAAAAAACTTTTGTTTGGCAATAATTATAAATTCAGAGGAAGTTGTGAAGATAGTTCAGAGAGTTGCTGTGTACCTTTTGCCCAATTTCCTGCATTGGTTGTATCTTATGTAACTATAGTATATCAATACCCCCCACCCTGCCCTGGCATCCCACCATCCCTAAGCCCTGGCAAATGCTAACCTGTTGTCCATTTCTATCATTTTATGTTTCCTGAAATGTTTTATAAATGGAATCATACAGTATGTAATCTTTTGAGACTAAGTTTTTTCACTCAGCCTGATGCCCTAGAAATCCATCCCAGTTTCATATATTGATAATTTATTCTTCATATGCCAATGGTATGAATGTACCACAGGTTATTTTGCCCTTCAGCAATTGTTGGACTTTTTTGTTGCTATCAGTTTGGGGCTATTACAAACAGAGCTTCTGTGAAAAGTTGTGTACAGGATTTTGTATAAACATAAGTTTTCATTTTTCTGAGATAAGTGCCAAGAAGTGTGATTACTGGGTCATATGGCAAATAAATGTTTAGGTTATAAGAAACTCCCAAACTATTTTCCAGAATGGCTGTATTTTTTTTTGTTTGTTTGTTTTGTTTGTTTGTTTCCACCTACAAGAGGCATTGTTATTCTGCACCCTGACCAACATTTGGTATATTTAATATTTTTATGTTCTTCTAATAGATGTGTACTCATTGAACATCATATTTTTAAGATATGTTTCCCTAATAGCTGGAGATAGCAAACATCTTTTCATATGCTTATTTGCTATCTGTGTATACTCTTCAGTGAAATGGTTCATCATGTTTTCTTGGCCAATTTAAAAATTGGATTGTTTGTATTTTGCTGTTGTTTAAAAGTTCTTTATATATTCTAGATAGGAGAAAATTTTCAGCTATGGGGTTTGCAAATGTTTTCTTGCAGTCTGCAGCTGATGAAGACAATCTTACTCTGGCTCATCCCTGTGCACCAGCTCCAAGCATCCTGTATCCTGTATCGAACATAGGCTTGTGCTTCGTTCTTACATGTTAGTTTACATGTTTCAATGCCATTCTCCCAAATCATCCCACCCTCTTCCTCTCCCATAGAGTCCAAAAGTCCTTTCTATACATTTGTGTCTCTTTTGCTGTCTCACATACAGGGTCATCACTGCAATCTTTCTATATTCCATATATATGTGTCAGTATACTGTATTGGTGTTTTTCTTTCTGGCTGGGGATTCGGGATTGGGAGCTAATATACACCCATGGTGGATTCATGTCGATGTATGGCAAAACCAATACGGTATTGTAAAGTAAAATAAAGTAAAAATAAAATTAAAAAAAAAAATTAAAAAAAAAATAAATAAATAAACATGTAAAAAAAAAGGACAATCTTATCAGTTATTTTCTTTTTTTATTTTTAAAAATATAAATTTATTTATTTTGATTGGAAGAGACAGTTATTTTCTTTTATGTATTATAGTTTTTGTGTCTAAGAACTGTTCACCAAGTTCTAGATCCTAAAGATTTTCTTTAAAATTTTACAGTTTCATGTTTTAAATTTACATTTTAATTTATGATTCATTTTTTGAGAGATTTTATTTTTATTTATTATTATTATTACTATTTTTTACTTTACAATATTGTATTGGTTTTGCCATACATTATTTTTAGTTCCTTTTTTATGAGATGTGACATTTTTCTCAAGGTTAGTTTTTTGCCTATTCATATCTAAGTACTCAAGCACTATTTGTTGAAATGGATTACTTTCTTCTACCCAATTACTTTTGCATCTTTGTCAATTCTATTCTTCAGTCGCTCAGTCATGTCCAACTCTGTGATCCCATGGACTGAAGGCTTCCCTGTCCTTCACCATCACCCAGAGCTTGCTCAAACTCATGTCCTTTGAGTCAGTGATGCCATCCAACCATCTTATTCTCTGTCATCCCCTTTTTCTCCTGCCTTCTATCTTTCATAGCATCAGGGTCTTTTCTAATAAGTTGGCTTTTCTCAGCAGGTGGTCAAAGTACTGGGGCTTCAGCTTCAGCATCAGTCCTTCCAATGAATATTCAGGATTGATTTCCTTTAGAATTGACTCTCTATCTATTGAACTATTTGTCTATCCCTTGGTCAATACCACAGTGTATTGATTACTATAGTTTTATACTTAGTCTTGAAATTGCTTACAGTTATTCTTCCTACTTTATCCTTCTATTTCAAAGTTTCTTTAGTTTTTCTAACTTTTTAGCCTTTTCATATAAATTTTAGGATAATTTTATTGGATTATCCTAAAATTATCCTAAAATTATCTGTATCTACAAAAAATTTCAGTGATTTTTATAAGAATTATGTTAAACCATGTAATGAACTTGCATGTTTACTATATTGGGTCTTACAATTCTTGAACACATGGTATGTCTCTGTTTGTTAGATCTTCTTTGAATTCTTCATCAGCAATTTGTAATTTTCAGCATATAAGTCCTGAACATGTTTTGTTAGATTTATACCTAGTTGTTACATTTTTTTCAGGTACTGTTAATGATATTATATTTTAAATTTCAATGTCCACATATTTACCACCAATATATAAAAATACAATAGATTTATAGGTATTTATCTTAACCTGTTGTTGTTTAGTTGCTAAGTCATGTACAACTCTTCTGTGACCCTGTGGACTGGGGCCTGCCAGGCTCCTCTGTCCATGGGATTTCCCAGGCAAGAATACTGGAGTGGGTTGCTATTTCCTTCTCTAGGGGATCTTCCTGACTAAGGGATCAAACCTGCATCTCTTGTACTGGGGGATAGATTCTTTACCACTGAGGCACCAGGGAAACCTTTATATCCTATAATCTCATATCCTGTAGTCTTGTATCCTATAACCTTGCCCAGCTCACTTGAGTTCAAGGTTTTGTGGGCTTTTTTGTTCTTGTTTTTAGATTCCTTGTTTTCAACATAGAAATTTATGTCTTGTACACATTTGGGTAGTTTTATTTCTTCCTTTTTTATTGAATATAGTTGATTAACAAACTTATGTAGCTTATATAATTTTCAGGTATACAGCATTGTGATTCAGTACTTTTGTAGTTTATATTCCGTTAAAAGTTATTAGACAATAATGGCTACATTTCCTTGTTGCTTATTTAATTTATACACAGTAATTTGCATTGAGAAATTTATTTTAAAATTCATTTTTAATTGCAGGATAATTGCTTTACAATATTGTATTGATTTCTGCCATATATCAATATGAATCATTCAGTTCAGTTTAGTCACTCAGTCGTGTCTGACTCTGTGAGCCCATGGACTGCAGTATGCGAGGCCTCCCTGTCCATCACCAACTCCTGGAGTTTACTCAAACTCATGTCCATTGAGTCTGTGATGCCATCCAACCATCTCATCCTCTGTTGTTCCCTTCTCCTCCTATCTTCAATCTTTCCCAGCCTCAGGGTCTTTTCCAATGAGTCAGTTCTTCGCATCAGGTGCCCAAATATTGGAGTTTCAGCTCCAGCATCAGTCCTTCCAATGAATATTCAGGACTGATCTCCTTTAGGATGGACTGGTTGGATCTCCTTGCAGTCCAAGGAACTCTCAAGAGTCTTCTCCAACACCACAGCTCCAAAGCATCAATTCTTTGGTGCTTTCTTTATAAATCAGTCAGAGACATACAGAGGTCCCCTGCCTCTTAATAATGATATCCAAATAATGCATATCCCTATTTGACTCTTCACCCTTCCCTTACCCCATAGGTAACCACTAGTTTTCTATATCTGGTAGTCTATCTTGCTATATATATTTATTTTTAGATTATATACAGAAATGGTATTATACAGTATTTGTAATTATCTGACTTATTTTACTTGGTGCAACATTTTCTAGGTTCATCCACATTGCTACCAACGGCAGAATTTCATTCCTTTTTTATGGCTTAATAATGTTAATTTTAGTATAACATATCTTCTTTATCCATTGGTCTGTTATCAGACACTTGGGTTGATTCCACTATTGTAAATATTGCTACTGTGAACATTGGAGTGCATGCATCTTTCCAAATTAGTGTTTTCATTTTTTTCTAGGTATATACCCAGAAGTGGAATTGCTGGGATATCTGGTAGTTCTATTTTTAGTCTTTTTAGGGACTCATTGGAAAAGACCCTGATGCTGGGAGAGATTGGGGGCAGGAGGAGAAGGGGACGACAGAGGATGAGATGGCTGGATGGCATCACTGACTCAGTGGACGTGAGTCTGAATGAACTCCAGGAGTTGGTGATGGACAGGGAGGCCTGGCGTGCTGCGATTCATGGGGTCGCAAAGAGTCGGACACGACTGAGCGACTGAACTGAACTGAACTGATCTGTTTCCCATACTAGTGACACCAGTTTACATTCTCATCAACAGGGTGCAAGTGTTCCCTTTACTCTGCATCCTTTTCAACAATTGTTATTTGTTGACTTTTTGATGATAGCCTTTCTGACAAGTGATAATGATATCTCATTATGGTTTTGATTTGCATTTCTCTAATAATAAGTGATGTTGTACATCTTTTCATTTGTTTTATGGTTGATTCTCAGTCCTTTCTAGTGGGATTTTCCCTTTTCTATGGATTTTTATTTCTTTTCTACTTTAAGAATACCCTTTAATATTACTTTTATGGTAGGTTTAGTATCGGTAAATTTTTAGTTTTTCTTGTCTGAGAAGTTCTTTTAACTCCTGTTCTAAATGATTATCCTGCTGTGTAGAGTATCCTAGGTTGCAGGTCTTTCCCTTTTAGTATTTCTAGTGTATCATGCCACTCTCTCCTGGCCTGCAAAGTTTCTGCAGAGAAATTAGCTAATAGCCTTATAGAGTTTCCTTTTTGTTTTTTTTTTCTTGCTGCTTTTGGAATTCACTCTTTAACTTTTGCAATTTTAAGTATGATACATCTTTGTTGTGAATCTTGTTTGAAACCCTCTGAGCTCCCTTTGAGGAAGCTTCCAGGTGGTGCAGTAGTAAAGAATATGCTTGTCAGTGCAAGAGATGCAAGATGTGGATTCGATCCCTGGATTGGGAAGATTCCCTGGAGTGAGAAATGGCAACCTGCTCCCCAGCATGTTTGCCTGGAAAATTCCATGGACAGAGGATCCTGGCATGCTACAGTCCATGGGGTTGCAGAGTCAGACACGATTGAGCACACACGGCACGGCACAAGATAGTGCTTCCTTTAGCTTGATATCTGAATCCTTGTTTGGGTTTGGGGAGTCTTCAATGATAATTTCAAGTATATTTTTTTTCATCCCCCTTCCCTCTCCTCCTTCTGGGATTCCTGTAATGTGAATGTTGGTACACTTAGTTTTATCTCAGAGATTTCTTAAATTGTTTTCATTAAAAAATTTTATTTTCTTTTACTCTGACTGGTGATTACTAATATTGTTTTCCAGATTACTTATGCATTCGTATCTGTTACTTAGTCTGCTATTCATTCCTTCTAGTATGTATTTTATTCCAGCTTTTGAATTATTCATTCATTTGTCTTTTTTGTATTTTCTAGTTCCTTGTTAAAGTCTTCACTGTGTACATCAATTTTCCCCCTAACTCACTTAACGTTTTTATTACCAATGCTTTGAACTCTTTATTTGATAAATTGGTTTTGTTTCATTAGTTATTTTTTCAGAGGTTTTCTCTTTGCTCTTTCAATTCTCTTTCCTTTGCCTTTTAATTTTGCTTAAATTTGGCTCTATGAATTTAGGTGAAACAGTTTCCTTTGCAGTCTGGAAGGTGCTGTCTTAGGTGGGAGCTTCCCTTACAGACTGTGCCCCTGGTGCCTTTGGTGGAAGAGCTGGATTTCTTGTGGATGCAAGCCTATCTTTCTTCAGGATATGCTGGCAGCTCTCTTGTTGGTAGGGAGTGGAGCTGGAGATGGAGGGGCTAGAGCTGGTGCTGGGTATGAGGTGGGACGACCTTTCTGCTCAGTGCCCATAACTGCACATTGAGGGGTGGAGTCCGATCCCAAGCTGCTGGAGTAGACTCCCTGAGAGTCGGATCCCAGCTGGCTCTGTTCCCTGTAAGTGTGTGTTTTCCCCTTCACTGTTCTGGGAACCTTGTCCCACCTGGCGTGGGGGTGGTCCTCAAGCAAGTGGCCCTGTGTGGGCTCTTGGCTTGTGTTGGACATGGACAGAGGTCCGATGCATTGCCTGTATGGGCGGCCATGGTTTCTCTCAGATGCAGCCCTCATGGCAAGTTCCCTTTTGCCCTCACAGCTAATTGCTGCCTCCACCGTTCAGTGGAATAGCCAGCTTTGCAGGGCAGGCAGGGCCTGTGTGGCCTCCTGACAAGTATCATGATGTGAGTTGTGGTAGAGCATGCCCTGTCAGAGATCTGGACTGCATGTTACATCCTTTTTTGAGTAGATAGCAACAGTGGCCACTGCTGCCTCACCAAGCTCCACCATGGGACCAGGATGCCTCCGCATCCCACGGTCGAGTCATTTCCCCAGTCTTGGGTGCACTCGATCCAGTGTCACGCTGTGACATAAAGTGAGCAAAGCTGGAGCGTTTGCTTCTCTTGGGCTAGAGTGCATGCTGTGAGGCCAGGTCATGGAAATCTGGCAGCTGCTAGAGCAAACTTCTCTGCTCTTCCTCTGGAGCAAGCCTGCACATGCATGTGCCTCAAGAGGGAGTCCAGGCTTCCTGCAGCCTTTCAGTTCCCATAGCCTTCCAGTTGTCCTTCAACCACCTAAGAGGGTTTGTTTCCCCTGCACAGGACCCCAGGGCTGGGGTATATAATCTGTGGCTCCATCCTCTCTCTCCATCTAGTGTCTGCTTGTGTAATAACCGTTTTCCTCTGGGTCTCGTTCCAGAGGCTCAGGTCCCAACCTGGATGTTTTTCTTCCCTTCCTCCCTATGTATGTATATTTTACTCTGACTGGTGATTACTAATATTGTTTTCCAGATTACTTATGCATTCGTATCTGTTACTTAGTCTGCTATTCATTCCTTCTAGTATGTATTTTATTCCAGCTTTTGAATTATTCATTCATTTGTCTTTTTTGTATTTTCTAGTTCCTTGTTAAAGTCTTCACTGTGTACATCAATTTTCCCCCTAACTCACTTAACGTTTTTATTACCAATGCTTTGAACTCTTTATTTGATAAATTGGTTTTGTTTCATTAGTTATTTTTTCAGAGGTTTTCTCTTTGCTCTTTCAATTCTCTTTCCTTTGCCTTTTAATTTTGCTTAAATTTGGCTCTATGAATTTAGGTGAAACAGTTTCCTTTGCAGTCTGGAAGGTGCTGTCTTAGGTGGGAGCTTCCCTTACAGACTGTGCCCCTGGTGCCTTTGGTGGAAGAGCTGGATTTCTTGTGGATGCAAGCCTATCTTTCTTCAGGATATGCTGGCAGCTCTCTTGTTGGTAGGGAGTGGAGCTGGAGATGGAGGGGCTAGAGCTGGTGCTGGGTATGAGGTGGGACGACCTTTCTGCTCAGTGCCCATAACTGCACATTGAGGGGTGGAGTCCGATCCCAAGCTGCTGGAGTAGACTCCCTGAGAGTCGGATCCCAGCTGGCTCTGTTCCCTGTAAGTGTGTGTTTTCCCCTTCACTGTTCTGGGAACCTTGTCCCACCTGGCGTGGGGGTGGTCCTCAAGCAAGTGGCCCTGTGTGGGCTCTTGGCTTGTGTTGGACATGGACAGAGGTCCGATGCATTGCCTGTATGGGCGGCCATGGTTTCTCTCAGATGCAGCCCTCATGGCAAGTTCCCTTTTGCCCTCACAGCTAATTGCTGCCTCCACCGTTCAGTGGAATAGCCAGCTATGCAGGGCAGGCAGGGCCTGTGTGGCCTCCTGACAAGTATCATGATGTGAGTTGTGGTAGAGCATGCCCTGTCAGAGATCTGGACTGCATGTTACATCCTTTTTTGAGTAGATAGCAACAGTGGCCACTGCTGCCTCACCAAGCTCCACCATGGGACCAGGATGCCTCCGCATCCCACGGTCGAGTCATTTCCCCAGTCTTGGGTGCACTCGATCCAGTGTCACGCTGTGACATAAAGTGAGCAAAGCTGGAGCGTTTGCTTCTCTTGGGCTAGAGTGCATGCTGTGAGGCCAGGTCATGGAAATCTGGCAGCTGCTAGAGCAAACTTCTCTGCTCTTCCTCTGGAGCAAGCCTGCACATGCATGTGCCTCAAGAGGGAGTCCAGGCTTCCTGCAGCCTTTCAGTTCCCATAGCCTTCCAGTTGTCCTTCAACCACCTAAGAGGGTTTGTTTCCCCTGCACAGGACCCCAGGGCTGGGGTATCTAATCTGTGGCTCCATCCTCTCTCTCCATCTAGTGTCTGCTTGTGTAATAACCGTTTTCCTCTGGGTCTCGTTCCAGAGGCTCAGGTCCCAACCTGGATGTTTTTCTTCCCTTCCTCCCTATGTATGTATGTTTCTCAAAGTCTTGGCTTTGCAGGAGTCATTTAGCCAGATTAGTTTCCACTGAGAATTTTTCTACATGTAGATGTATTTTGGTTATGATTGTGGGAGGAGGTGAGCTCTATGTCCTCTGACTTTACCATCTTGATCCAAAGTCCTCTATTTCTTCCTTTTAAAGCTGTATGCCTTTTATTTATTTTTTTATGCCTCATTGCACTACCTAGAACATCAAGTCTTATGTTGAATAAGGGTGGTGAGAGCTGATATCCTTGCCTTCTTGATTCTCTTAGGATGAAAGCATTCAGCCTTTTACTATTAAGTATGATCACAGCTTTGATTTTTTTTTAATTAAAAGAAGGTATAGAAGTTGTCTTCTATTTTTTACTTTTCTGAGAGTCTTTATCATTAAAAGGTGTTGAATTTTGTCAGAAATATACTTTTTCTGCATCAATTGACATGATCATGTGGTTTTTCTTCTTTAACCTATTAATATGATGGATTACATTAATTGACATTCAAATATTGGACTAACATCTGTTATGTACCTGGTATTGAAAAAAAGAATATAAGGATGAATTGGCAAAATGTGTTCCATGCTTTCAGAAATCCAACAGCCTAGTGATGATACAGAAATAAAATAATAGTCTCTTAAATTAATATAAAATGATAAATTGGTATAGAAATGAAAGAAATGTACAGGGTACTTAAGACTAAATTTGAAACTAAAGGAGGAGAGATGGTATGAAAGCCTCTTCATTTTAAGAGCCAAGGAGAGGAAGTTTTTAGCCAGGTGAGGGGAGAGGTGAAGATGAGAAAATACTTTTCAGAAAAACAAAATTGTTTCTGCAGATGCACTGCAGTGAGAAAGACCTTAGTCCCTAGAAAGACCTGAAAGAAAGCCAGAGTAAATTCAGTCTTGAGATATCAGAGAACTGTAGTATGAGATGATGCAGGGCAGAGATCATGCTAGGCATTGAAGCTTGTGCCAGCAACCTGAAATATTAAGCAAAATGCAGTAGGTACAGGATTGGAGGGGGTCAAGAATGAAGGGTGGACTACTGCAAAAGCCTTGTTGATGGTTTGTATAGTGAAAAATCAGGACTAAATGACTCGTATGCTTGTTCATTTAAGCTAAAAAAAAAAAAAACTTAAGTGTTTTATTCTAGGAATTTCCAAGCATCCAAGGTCTTTTCCTTTTCTTATAATACCTTGATTTAATCTTTGTAGTGCTAGTAACTCAAAGGCAAAGCTCTTATTGGATTTGTAATCCAATGAGAAATATAGCCCTCATGTATGTGCCTGACTTAATGACTCCTGCTGAGGTTGAATTGTGAGATGTTATCCATCTCCTCTCTGAAATATGAATTCTAGCTTAGTGGAATTCATTGCCCTTAAGGAGTTGGTAATATCACTACTTGGTGTGACTTTTTTTTAAAAAAAGCCTATTGATAATATGTTTTAAAGTGGAAAGCAATAGAATGCACACTGTTTATATATTTTCAGCTAGCTAGATGAAATTGGATGCTAACTTTTTACTGTTGTCATAAAGTTATCAAGCATTCATGTGTGTGTGTATGTATTATCAGTTGTGTCTGACTCTTTGCAACCTCATGGACTGTCTGTAGCCGGGTAGGCTCTTCTGTCCATGGAATTTCCCAGGCAAGAATACTGGAGAGGGTTGCCATTTCATTCTCTAGGATCAAGCATTCATAAATTAGATTAAAAATATATAAACTTGCTGAAAGTTAAAACAAAATATTATATGTATCTGTATTTATACATGCATATATTATGTATTTTGAGAATATATTTTTATTAAGTATTCTGTTCAAGTTTGGCTGTTGCTTAGGTAGCCATGATGTGCTGTGCTGTGTCCAACTCTTTGTGAGCCTGTGGATTTTAGCCCACCAGGCTCCTCCCTCAAGCCCCTAAATAAACATGATATTTTATATCAAATACCACCTTTCTCCCTGAAAGGTGATAAACAAAATAACTGACAAATGTAATCTATTTTATATTTATCAAATAATTTTATATTTCATTTTCCTTCTTACCTCTGATAGGCAATTCTAAAATCCATAGTTTTTAACAGATTATCTGTGAGAAAAAAACCAGAAACATCTTGAAAATCAGAATATATATGATACCTTAATGGCATAAAATACAAAGTAATTTCATCTTTTGTGATGGTTTAATTAGTTCAATTAAGAAAATGGCACCTTGCATTCAGATGGTCAGTAGGCAGATGAAAAGTTCCTCAACAACACTGATTATTAAAGAAAGGCTTTACTGGTGGCTCAGTTGGTAAAGAATCTGCCTGCAATGTGGGAGACCTGGGTTTGAACCCTGGGTTCAGAAGATCCCCTGGAGGAGGGCATAGCAACCCACTCCAGTATTCTTCCTGGAGAATCCCCATGGAAAGAGGAGCCTGGTGGGCTGCAGTCCATGGAGGTGCAAAGAGTAGGACACAACTGAATGACTAAGCACACAAATAAGATACCACCCACATTGGTCAAAATGACCACCATTAAAAAGCCTACAAATAACAAATTCTAGGGGGGATGTGAAGAAAAGGGAGCCCTGTTACACTGTTGGTGGAAATGTGAATTGGTACAGCCACTATGGAAAACAGTATGGAGGCTCCTTAAAAAACTAAAAATAGAGTTAGCATGAAAGTGATAGTCGCTCAGCCATGTCTGACTCCTTGTGACTCCATGGACTGTATAGTCCATTGAATTCTCCATGCCTGAATACTGGAGTGGGTAGCCAGTTCCCTTCTCGAGGGGATCTTCCTGACCCAGGAATCAAACTGGGGTCTCCTGCATTGCATGTTTACCAGCTGAGCTATCAGGGAAGCCCATATGACCCAACAATCCCACACCTGGGCATATATCGGGAGAAAACTCTAATTTGGAAAGATGTATGTATTCTAATGTTCACTGAAGCACTAGTTACAATAGCCAATACTTGGAGGCAGACTAAATATCCACTAACAAGTGAATGGATAAAGATGTGGCATATATATATATATGCAGTGGAATACTACTCAGCCATAAAAAGAATGAAATAATGTCATCTAAAGCAACGTGGATAGACCTAGCTGCTGCTGCAGCTGCTGCTGCTGCTGCTAAGTCGCCTCAGTCGTGTCTGACTCTGTGCGACCACATAGACGGCAGCCCACCAGGCTCCCCCGTCCCTGGGATTCTCCAGGCAAGAACACTGGAGTGGGCTGCCATTTCCTTCTCCAATGCATGAAAGTGAAAAGGGAAAGTGAAGTCGCTCAGTCGTGTCCGACCCTTAGCGACCCCATGGACTGCAGCCTACCAGGCTCCTCCATCCATGGGATTTTCCAGGCCAGAGTACTGGAGTGGGGTGCCATTGCCTTCTCCAGGATAGACCTAGAGATTATCATATTAATACTTATCTGACTTTCTGAAGTAAGTTAGAAAAAGACAAGTATCATCTGATATCACTTGTATGTGGAACCTAAAATAGAACAGAAATGAACTTATCTATGAAACAAAAACAGACTCACAGACATGGTAAACCAATATATGGTTACCAAAGTGGAACGGGATTGGGGGAGGGGTAAATTGGATTTTGGGATTAGCAGATACAAGCTTCTATATATAGGACATATAAACAAGAAGCTCCTACTGTATAACACAGGGGACAATATTCAATACCCTGTAATAAACCATAATATTACATTGGTACAAAAGTAATGGTGGTTTTGGACTGTGAATTTTAAATCATTATTCAGTTCAATTCAGTTCAGTCACTCAGTCGTGTCCGACTCTTTGCGACCCCATGAATCGCAGCACGCCAGGCCTCCCTGTTTATAACTAGACTCAAGCACATCTTTATCAATCAAAATAGGAACTATTACAATCACATTTTTGCCAAGGAAAAATGTTTGTTTATTCTTTTTTTTATTTTATTATTATTATTTTTTACTTTACAATATTGTATTGGTTTTGCCACACAGCAACATGAATAAACATTCATGCTTTGGGATTTGATGAACTTTTGGAAAGCATTTTCTGCCCCTTGCTGATTGTGGATGCATTTCCCTGCAAAAATAGTCAAGATGCTTGAAGAAGTGGTAATTGGTAGATGAGAGGTCAGGTGAATATGGTGGAGGAGGCAAAACTTCGTAGCCTTGAGCCACTTGGGAAGCAAAATGAAATGCTGCTGCTGCTAAGTCACTTCAGTCATATCTGACTCTGTGAGACCCCATAGGCGGCAGCCCACCAGGCTCCCCCGTCCCTGGGATTCCCCGGGCAAGAACACTGGAGTGGGTTGCCATTTCCTCCTCCAATGCAGGAAAGTGAAAAGTGAAAGTGAAGTCGCTCAGTCGTGTCCGACTCTTAGTGACCCCATGGACTGCAGCCCACCAGCCTCCTCTGTCCATGGGATTTTCCAGGCATGAGTACTGGAGTGGGGTGCCACTGCCTTCTCCAAAATGAAATGCAGATATTCACAATTAATTCATAGTAGTAATTCTAGAATTTTGAATTTGACAGAGTGGGGGTTAAAAAGATCATTTTAGTCAGAGAAACTTGGGTTGAAATTCCAACTCTAAAATTTACTTTCTTATGCCCCAAGGAAATTTTTTGAATCTTTCTGAAATTTAACATTCTAATATTAAATAAGGGATAATAAAATTAACTGGTCAGATTGTTTTGGTCAAGATATAAGCTAAAGAATGTGAAACTTATTTTCAATCCTAGTTGTTTTCAATGCCCATTACGATCACCTGCTGCTGCTGCTGCTAAGTCGCTTCAGTCGTGTCCAACTTTGTGTGACCCCATAGACGGCAGCCCACCAGGCTCCCCCGTCCCTGGGATTTTCCAGGCAAGAACACTGGAGTGGGTTGCCATTGCCTTCTCCAAGGCATGAAAGTGAAAAGTGAAAGTGAAATCACTCAGTCCTGTCTGACTCTTCGAGACCGCATGGACTGCAGCCTCCCAGGCTCCTCCGTTCATGGGATTTTTCCAGGCAAGAGTACTGGAGTGGGTTGCCATTGCCTTCTTCATATGATCACCTCATTTCAGTTCAGTTCAGTTGCTCAGTCATGTCCGAATCTTTGAGGCTGCATGAATTGCAGCATGCCAGGCCTCCCTGTCCATCACCAACTCCCAGAGTTCACTCAAACTCACGTCCATTGAGTCAGTGATGCCATCAAGTCATCTCATCCTCTGTCGTCCCCTTTTCCTCCTGCCTCTAATCCCTCCCAGCATCAGAGTCTTTCCCAATGAGTCAACTCTTCGCATGAGGTGGCCAAAGTACTGGAGTTTCAGCTTCAGCATCATAAAGTGATGGGACCAGATGCCATGATCTTCATTTTCTGAATGTTGAGCTTTAAGCCAACTTCTTCACTCTCCTCTTTCACTTTCATCAAGAGGCTTTTTAGTTCCTCTTCACTTTCTTCCATAAGGGTGGTGTCATCTGCATATCTGAGGTGATTGATATTTCTTCCAGCAATCTTGATTCCAGCTTGTGCTTCTTCCAATCCAGCGTTTCTCATGATGTACTCTGCATATAACTTAAATAAGCAGGGTGACAGTATACAGCCTTGATGTACTCCTTTTCCTATTTGGAACCAGTCTGTTGTTGCATGTCCAGTTCTAACTGTTGCTGCCTGACCTGCATATAGGTTTCTCAAGAGGCAGGGCAGATGGTCTGGTATTCCCAACTCTTTCAGAATTTTCCACAGTTTATTGTGATCTACACAGTTAAAGGCTTTGGGATGGTCAATAAGGCAGAAATTTATTACCTAGTTGCCTTCAATTTATATAAAACATCCTTCCTGAAAAGATATATAGAAAGTTTAGATAGGAAAGGATATAATAATTCCTATTGGCACAGTATAATAATTCCTATTGGCATAGTATAATAAATGAAAGATATTTTATAGAAAATTATAAGTAGCCTATTCTCTTTAGGCTTAAATGTTGAAATTTAGTTTAGCTAATCATATCACATATCAACAGGAAGTTAATTTAAAACATGTAATTATAATTGTGGGAAACAGATGAATATGAACATTAATTATTCACATGACAATGTTTAAGTTTTATGTTAAATGCATTTAGAATTATTTGTTATTTCTTCATCCTGCAGCTTGTGAGATCTTAGTTCTCCTACCAGGGATTGAACCTGTGCCTTTCGCAGTGGAAGCACAGAGTCCTAACCAATGGCCCACCAGGGAATTCCCAATTTATCATTTCTTAAGTGGCCATCTTTATGATCATTTCATCAAATTGAATTATGAAAAGGACCTCCTTATTGTTCACAAATTATGACACTAAAAGTGATACATACTTTCCCTAGTTTATTTCTAGCAATGATATTATCCTTCTTTCAATATAATATGCTCATAAACCTCAGGTCAACTTTGACTCATTTTTCTCATATTTCTTAAATACAATAGATTATTAAATTCTGTAGTTTCTTCTTGTTATGGATGAAATCCAGTATTTGTTGAGTTTGAATATATGTAGACCTTGTCTTCCAGTGAGATTTGTCTTGAAGCCATTAGATCTAAGAGGTGGAAAATGAGGCCAAAGTAGTCTCGGGTCCATTCCCTGCCTCCGTTTCAAAGAGCAGCTCTGCTTTTGGTCATGTTAGGGTTCTTTGTATATGTGTTCTATGTATGTGTCATATAGTAGGGTTCTTTTGGAAAAAAAAAAAAAAAAATTCCCCTGCTAAAGCAAAGTTTGACAAACGTCGATTCAGACTAGAGTACATCACAATGAGAAGGAAAAAAATTATGTCAACAAGTGGCTTCAGACTTTCTCTTGGAAAAGAAATTATCTTTGACAATAAAATACCTTAAATAATTTGGGTGACAGTGCAGTGAGCAGGAGATAAAGCACAAAAGAGAAAGCTAAACTGGTCTCTTTGCAGTTAGCGGGAGAGCAGAGGAGGGTTTGCAAGAAGAAATGAAGGACAGAAGGGGATGGCATAGTCATGTGGTAGAATAGCTCAAATTCCTTTAAAATATCTTAAATAATTTGGGTGACAGTGCAGTGAGCAGGAGATAAAGCACAAAAGAGAAAGCTAAACTGGTCTCTTTGCAGTTAGCGGGAGAGCAGAGGAGGGTTTGCAAGAAGAAATGAAGGACAGAAGGGGATGGCATAGTCATGTGGTAGAATAGCTCAAATTCCTTTTAAGAATAAAATTTTTTTTATTGAATAATCTTAATTTTTTTTTTCTATGATTAACTTTTCCCCTCAAGCCTTCAATAAAGTTTACTAAACATCAAGTTTTATTTTGTGTGAATCATGGAAAAGGGCTGATTTTGACATATGGGTCCTGCTCTGCAGAATGCTGTGATAATCCATAAACTGACCTGTTTTAATAGGAATGGGAACTAAAATATATGCTTGAGCATATAAGCCTCTAGTGATTTGTAGAGACCTTGGGAAAAGCCCCTGCTTTATATGTCATAGAAAGAGTTTGAGCTGCTTATTATCCAGACTGAAAAGGGAAGGGCAGCTCTGATTGGTGAGCTACAGGATACATGAGGAAGATGAAGCTTGTTTTATTATTGATAATCTGAAAAAAGTCATTTTTTGTTTATAAACCTCCTTAAAGTGTTCACTTTTAAACTTTTCTATGTGGTATTTGGTATCATGGATGGGTCATAACTTTTCCCCTTGCTTTCTGAAATAATAAAGGAATAAAATCTATTACCTTATTTTTATTTGGTTCACCAAAAGGCCACACTGTGATGGAAAATTTTATGTTATAATTCTTTTGTGGGGTTCTACATACTCAGATAAAATTTAAGCAAGGCAAAATGACATTTGAGGATTCTCTCTACTGCTGTGTGTTCCTAGTTGAGTTATTTTGGGGAAGATATCCAAAGGAAGACCTTTTTCATTGCTTTGTCTAGACAGTAGAAATACTAGAAAAGCAAGCCCTATCAGCAATATGGTGCTGAAAAGATAGAAAAATGTCATTTGAAAAGTATTTGTATCTTGAAGACAGATTTGGGAGTTAGCCATCTGCATATCATAGAGAAAAATTCCATTAGATATTGAAGAAAATTTTCTTGAAATTGTAGAGCTGAAACCTGGGGTGGGGAGATACTTGTTGCCATCCATTTATGGAATAGAAGAAATAAGGTTAGCCTTGTAGAACAAAAATTAATTTCAAGTAATCTTTTCTTGATTCTTATCTTCATAAAAATCTTGGGCTTCCTTCGTGGCTCAGCTAGTAAAGGATCCACCTGCAATGTGGGAGACTTGGCTTCCATCCCTGGCTTGGGAAGATCCCCTGGAGAAGGGAAAGGCTACCCACTACAGTATTCTGGCCTGGAGAATTCCATGGACTGTACAGTCCATTGGGTCACAAACAGTCGTACATGATGAGCAAATTTCACTTTCCCTTTTTCATATAATGCTTAAAATAAGGTTGATAAATCTGCTGAATATGATGTATTGTTGGCCTCTTTACATCTCCCTGTAACACAGTGCATGCAGATAATGGAATCTGTCCATAGTCTTATTGCCCTATTTATCACTGACTTTAAGCTAGTAAAGTTTCACAAGTTTTGCATAACATAGCATCATTTAAAATAGAATGGTCTGATGGTTGTTGAGTACACTTACTGATCTCAATCCTGATATTGCTGAGAATCTTCTTGACTCTTTTTTCTAGCTTAGTATCTCAAATTTGTAAGTGCCTAGTAATTAAATTAGTTCTCCTTTAGGGATTCTCCAAGGTAGTTACTAATATGATCTTTGCAGTGTGAGGGGCAATTTCATTAAAGTGGAGATGAAAGTCATTTTTTTGCTCAAATAAGTAAGTTACTTAGTATTTAAGCAAATAGCCATGATAAAGTCATATTCTGATTAAAATTAGCATTGCTGTATATTCTGATTCATTTATATTCATTTTCTAAATACAGTTAATCTCTTGAGTACATTGAAGTTTTAAAGTGAATTTATTTTAACAAATTAAATGCAGACATTTTCAAATAAAAATTCCATGGAACTTCCAAATATACTTCTTAGACATTTATAAAATAGCTCATTGGGAAAAGATCACTTACTATTCAAAATTTAGTTATTAAAAATTATTTTTGTCCTGATTAAACACTGGCAATATATTATTCAAATGCATAATTGATCTTTGTTAACTTTTCTATACTCAACATTTTTGATAAGGGTTATAGGGGCTTCACAGATGGTGCTAGTGGTAAAGAACCTACTTACCAATGTAGGAGATGTAGGAGATGCTGGTTCAATCCCTGGGTCAGAAAGCTCCTCCGCGGAAGGAAATGGCAACCCACTTCAGTATTCTTGCCTAGAGAATCCCACAGACAGAGGAACCTGGTGGGTTACAGTCTGTAGGGTCGCAAAGAGTTGGACACGACTGAAGTGACTTAGCACATTCCAATAATTTGGTTTAGTGAAGCCATTGTGAATAAATGTGCAATGAAATATTCTGATATATACAGTTTGGGGATAATTCCAATGATTTCTTAAAATTCGAAGTGAAAATGCTTTGTTATTTGTTGTTTCCTGATTCTCAAACTCAAAAAAATATTATCAAAATGTCATAGTGTGTTGATAGCATATAACACCAAAAAAGGAATTAGGAAGTTTCTTCATGGGCAGGATCTACATTCTCTCAATATTAACTATGGGGCCAGGCAATGTGCCGGGCATTTTACACAGCTTCATTTATTTAATCTTCACAGAAAAGTCTCAGACTGTAGCATTACTGTGTGATGTTAGGCAAATTACTTACCATCTTCACATGCAAATCAGTTGTATTTCAATAGGAGATTATTAGTTCCTAACTTAGAAATTTCATATTACTGTCTTTCTTTTGACTCTCTGTTCAGATTGTTCCCCCATTCATGGCTAAGGAGGAAAAGAATTTTACTTTCAAGCTAAAACTGGTACCTTGTAGTAGATCAGTGACAGCTCGCCAAGTATAATCATATGGAGAATGCATGTAAGCATCCTGATAGCCAGAGAGGAACCTGGGAATAATGTATGGATTTAGTGTTGGGTATTTTCCTTAAAAAGCAAGTTTTAAGCCAGGACCCTGATTTTCTTGCTTTTCATGTTACCTATATGTTAGATATGGGCATAGTGGGGAGCTGGATTAGGATTTGATTTAGCCATAAGTACAATTTACCCTTTAAAGAATAAATTTAAGCTTCATTTTTTCAGTACTCAATATGCTGAAAATTGGAGGATTCAAAATGTGAAACATGGGAAATTTTACTTAAAAGTATAAACTATTTATCACAAACCCAGTTCTTACAGCTCTGAGAGAAGTCCTATCTGGAATTGGTCCATTTCTTGGCAATAACGCTTACTGCAAGCTTTATTACAAATTACCCGTAAGTTTTTACTTTGTTGGAGCACATTAATCTTTACCCAGAAGATTTTTGCTTGGAGTGATATTAGATATCATATCAAAGGAGAGTACAGTGCTTTGTATGAGGAAATCTTGACATGGTGTGTTTGTCAGTAAATGTGTCTTATCTGAATATTATTTCTTTATCCTTATTGGATGTTAGAGATTTTTCTGAAGAAGGAATTACAGTGATGATGAGCCTGCATTTTCAAGCAAGCTAGAATTGAAACTGGGGGAATCAAAGTCATTTTATCAAGGCCCTATCTAGTAGAGAGAAATGCATGCTTTTACCTGCTCCAATTTATTCCAGGTTTTTAAATGGTCATATTACTCCCATGCACGTTACACTAGAGGTAAAGAGCCAAATTTTTCCTGCTGTACTGGCTTAGACACCCACTGGAGAAACGTATTAGTTCATGTAGGACCTTAGAGAGGATTCTGGCTTTTCAGGAAACAAAAATATTTCCCTGACCTAGAGTCAGGTTTATTTTTAGCATCACTACCTTTTTGTTCCTGTGCCTCTGAACAATAGGAGAAAATGAACAGCCCCTTTGTTCTGTGATAGGATATTAACGTCCCCTCCTTTGACATCTGTTCTTCCTTACTCTTTCCCATATCATGGAATGGCATCTTACTCAACCAACAGATGAAAATCTAGGATTGATCCTTTGAGATTCCTATTTCCTTTATCCCACATTAATATGTCATTAAATCCTGAGGGCTCTGACAACAGAATATATCTCAAGGGCTTACTTGCCTCCTCCTGTACCACTACCACCTTAATCTAAGCCACCATCATCTCTTGACAATTCTACTGAAATAGCCTTCTAACTGGTCTCTCTGCTTCTGTTTTTGTTTTCCATCCAGTAATAGGATTAATCTTTTCAGTCTACCAGATTGTGTCCTGTTTAAGACATTCTAGTGATTTCCCAGGGCACATAGAATAAAGTCAAAATTCCCTATTGAGGTTTACAAGGCCCTGTATAATCTGGCCCCACTGATCTATTTTAAAGCATCTAACAGCACTAGTTCCCTTTCCAACTCTGTTCCAACCCCACTGGCAGACTTGGTTTCCTGAGTACCTAAGCCCTTTCCTTCTTAAGGACTCTACATTTAATCTCATTTCTGGAATGTATAGAATTAGAAATATGCAACTGTAGTGTGGTGAGAACTTCTCTGTGAGGTAATAAAGTGGACTCTTGAGTGTTGACATTCTTTCTCCCAAAGCTCTTAAAGTGTAAAAGACAAGAAGCTTACATTTGATGAATTCTTTGCTCTTTGTTGACTTAAAACATTACACATAGGCATCCTCCAAGTGGGAAAAAAAAATTAACATACTTTTGTTTCATATTTGTACACTTGTTTGCTTCTTGTGGAATAAAAGGAAAGAAAAGCAGCCTGAAATTCTGTCTAAGTCATAATTACCAAGTCTTCAAATGAAGCAGCCTTCAGATCTGGCCTCGTTTTCTTCTTCCTCATTTTTTTATTTCACATTGGCTTTGTCTCATCATAAATACCATATCCACAGAGAGGATTTCTCTATGCCCAATCCAAAACAATCATTTAATCATTCTGTTCCATCAACCTGCTTTTGACTGTGTGGATCACAACAAACTGTGGAAAATTCTGAAAGAGATGGGAATACCAGACCACCTGACCTGCCTCTTGAGAAATCTATATGCAGGTCAGGAAGCAACAGTTAGAAGTGGACATGGAACAACAGACTGGTTCCAAATCAGGAAAGGAGTACATCAAGGCTGTATATTGTCACCCTGCTTATTTAAGTTATATGCAGAGTACATCATGAGAAACACTGGGCTGGAGGAAGCACAAGATGAAATCAAGATTGCAGGGAGAACTATCAATAACCTCAGATACGTAGATGACACCACACATATGGCAGAAAGTGAAGAACCAAAGAGCCTCTTGATGAAGGTAAAAGAAGAGAGTGAAAATGTTGGCTTAAAACTCAACATTCAGAAAACTAAGATCATAGCATCTGGTCCCATCACTTCATGGCAGATAGATGGGGAAACAATGGAACCAGTGAGAAACTTTATTTTGGGGGGCTCCAAAATCACTGCAGATGGTGACTGCAGCCATGAAATTAAAAGAAGTTTGCTCCTTGGAAGAAAAGTTATGACCAACCTAGACAGCACATTACTTTGTGAACAAAGTTCCATCTAGTCAAAACTATGTTTTTCCAGTAGTCATGTATGGATGTGAGAGTTGGACTATAAAGAAAGCTGAGCACCAAAGAATTGATGCTTTTGAGAAGACTCTTGAGAATCCCTTGGACTGCAAGAAGATCAAACCAGTCCATCCTGAGGTATATCAGTCCTGAATATTCATTGGAAGGACTGATTCTGAAGCTGAAACCCCCAATACTTTGGCCACCTGATGTGAAGAACTAACTCATTTGAAAAGACCTTGATGCTGGGAAGGCAAGAGGAGAAGGGGACAACAGAGGATGTTTGAATTGCATCACTTGATGGACATGAGTTTGAGTAAACTCCAGGAGTTGGGGATGTACAGGGAGGCCTAGTGTGCTGGAGTCCATGGGGTCACAAAGAACCAGACACGACTGAGTGACTGAATTGAACTGAGGTGGTAATACTTATGCGTAGAGGATGTTTGAATTGCATCACTTGATGGACATGAGTTTGAGTAAACTCCAGGAGTTGGGGATGTACAGGGAGGCCTAGTGTGCTGGAGTCCATGGGGTCACAAAGAACCAGACACGACTGAGTGACTGAATTGAACTGAGGTGGTAATACTTATGCGTTTGTGATGCTTTTTCTTATTTGTCCATTCATTTAGCTAACTATTCCTCCATCCTCCCATCCACTCATCTACTGTCTTCCTTCATTAAAATACAATCTCCAAGGGAGCAGGGACCCATGTGTCTTATTCCTAACACCTAGAACAGTGCATAAAATAAATATTCAGAAAATATTTATTGAATGAATTTTTTATTTCAAGAAATGATTTCAATTACTGAATAAATTATCTTCCTGAGATATTTAAATTTAAAATACTGAGAAGTTGTAATATTGTTACAATGACATCTCTTTATAGGGGATTCTAAAACTAATGATTGAGTTATGGTTTGTGTTTCCATTTCATATAAACAATTATCCTGTTGAATTTAATTGTTTCTGATTGACAAAAGTTTGCCTCCCTGAAGTTATAGTCTTCCTAAATTAGATTTTATGTATGCTAACAATAAAATAGGACTTCCCTGGTGGCTCAGAGGTTAAAGCGTCTGCCTCCAATACAGGAGACCAGGGTTCGATCCCTGGGTTGGGAAGATCCCCTGGAGAAGGAAATGGCAATCCACTCCAGTGTTCTTGCCTGGAGAATCCCATGGATGGAGAAGCCTAGTAGGTTACAGTCCACGGGGTCGCAAAGAGTCGGACACGACTGAGCGACTTCACCTTCTTCACCTTCAACAATAAAATAAATCAGGTATGAAAGTTTTATGGTTTTCTGAATGAAATATAAATACATGTTTCATAGTAGTTGAGAAAGGAAGTAGATGCCTCTATTTTGTAATTCATGCTATATTTGTTACAAGGACAATTTTAGTATTCCATTAAACAGCATAATTACAGAGACTTTTTTTGTGTTTTTAAATTTTGACCTAGTTAGAGTGGTCCTTGCAACTACTGTTTCAAGCATGCTTCTAAGCTCCTTGTTTATTGATGTTGCATGTTGTGTTTGTGTGACAGTCACTACCTTCAGTGAAAGGAATTTAAAGATATTCAGAAAAGAGATTCTCAAGGAATTCACTGTGGAGCAGAAAGACACACTGATATCTAATAATGATATTACGTGATGTGTTTTCTCTGTGCTATGGGCTGAATACTGTGGAAATGTAGATGATGAACTGACAGATTTGGGGATCTTTGGAGACGTCTTCATAGTGAATGTTTGTTTTAATAATATCTTCACATTTTTATACCACCTGAAGAAAAAATTGGACACTCTTAAAGAACAAAGTAGGACTTCCCTGGTGGCTCAGGTGGTAAAGCGTCTGTCTACAATGCAGGAGACCTGGGTTCAATCCCTGGGTTGGGAAGATTCCTTAGAAAAGGAAATGGCAACTCACTCCAGTACTCTTGCCTAGAAAATCCCATGGATGAAGGAGCCTGGTGCAGGCTACTGCCCGTGGGGTTGCAAAGAGTTGGACACAACTGAGCGACCTCACTTTCACTTTCAAAGAACAAAGTATCTTTATAATCCAAGCAAATGTATCTCTACTAGTGGAATTTGGGATAGGTGATCAATGGATACAGTCTGGTAGATAAATCTTTTCTGATGTTCTTATCATCAGAAAGGCCTGTTTCAGATATTTTGTCAGGCCCTAGTAACTTCTTGATGTGAACTATCTGTACCCCACTCATTCTGCTTTTATTCAGAGGTTAGTGAACAAACAATGGCAATTTAAAAATACATTTTTCATGCTTACCTTGTTGATATATCAGGCTGTAGAGAAGTACGATTGATATCCAAAAGGTTATCCCAAAACTCCAATGTTAGCAAGCTACAAAGAAGAGTTAGTAATGTTTTCACATTTTTGTTTCTCATTTTTGTATGTTGAGGTCAACATTGAATCAAACTTGCAATTTCCTGGGGACCAGTGAAAAAGAGAGCCTTATTAAGGGAAAAGAAGAGCAAAACAAAAGAAAAATACAATTGTAGAGTAAAATGTACTGTTTTGATTCAAAAACCCACATATACAGGAGACCGGGATACGATGAGGACAAAAATATGTTGCATTTCTCATTTACCTCAATTTATCCTTAAGCTGTTCATCTCCTGCTGTTCTACTCAGCAGGTTCTTTGAAGAGCTATTATTGTGCTTTTACTTTACAAGCAAAGGATACATTTTGTGCTTTAGTGCAATATGTGTTTGGTTGACAAATACAGAGTACTTACTTAGTGCTGGTTACTATTTTGAGAGCTTTCAGTTCAGTTCAGTTCAGTTCAGTTGCTCAGTCATGTATTTTGAACCGTAGTGTTGGAGAAGACTCTTGAGAGTCCCTTGGACCGCAAGGAGATCCAACCAGTCCATCCTAAAGGAAATCAGTCCTGAATGTTCATTGGAAGGACTGATGTTGAAGCTGAAACTCCAATACTTTGGCCACCCGATGCGAAGAGCTGACTCATTGGAAAAGACCCTGATGCTGGGATAGATGGAAGGCAGGAGGAGAAGGGGACAACAGAGGATGAGATGGTTGGACGGCATCACCGACTCAAAGGACATGAGTTTGAGAAGACTCTGGGAGTTGGTGATGGACAGAGAGGCCTGGCATGCTGCAGTCCATGGGGTGGCAAAGAGTCAGACACAACTGAATGACTGAACTACTGAACTGAACTGAAACTAGGACATGAGGGTACATGCTCAGAGACAAGGAGTGTATTCCTATGTCATAACTGTATCTGACCTATGACGGGTGACTAGTTTTGTGGGTGCCAGAAATGTGTCAGTATCGTTGTTTGGGGACTAACAAAGCATAGAGGCCACCCACAACTAATGAACACTAAAATCTATCTATTAAGGGCAAAACCCTTGACAATAGAGAAGAGATTTACTACACAGTACAGACCTCGGTAGGGTTAGTGGAAGGACAGAAGGAACTGAACCAGCCCAAGATGGTGTTGGTTATGCTAACAGCCATACCAGAGGATAGAACACATTTCATTTGTTACTTTGGTTGACAAGTTTTAAATACTTAGACATATGATACTTGGACCTCCATCTGTACTTTGGGCTTAGAAAGAAATGAACCTTTGTTGACTCAAGTTACTAATATTTGGGGCCATCATAGCCTGGTTTATCTGGCTATTACATCAGCATAGTGGGTTTCTCAGTTGCAGAACCTCTGTAGGTGTAACTGATCAGGTGAAAAAATGGCATCATGGATGCCAGTGCAGGCTAAACCCAACAAGGAGTGCTGGGAGCCTCTGAGAATGTGACTGTTCCGTGGTGAGGGCTGCCCTGGGGCCTCTCTGTAATCTGTCTGGGGCAGGATGTTGACACATGGAGAAGGGGCGCCAGTCAGCTTTACCAAGTAACCAACAGAACAAGGGCCAGAGAGACTGAATCCGGAGGACTCTATGTTCTATATATTCTAATCCTTTCCCTTCTGTATACAAGGAATAGCTGCTAGCATGTTCTGAGGTCTAAGTGGGAGGAGGGTAAAAGGAGATTCCCCATCTTTTTTCCCTGTCCCTATAAACCAGTCATTTTTGGACATCTCTTCAAATTCAGCAAGGGTAAGCTCAAACTGGATTCTTTTCCAACAATATAATGACATAGGGCATTTCTTATACTCCAGGTGTGACCAATCAGTGCAAATCTGACCAACATATAAAGTGCTATTATTATCGTTTAAACTTGATTTATACCATTTCGGAGAAAACAAATACATTTTAACAGCCTAAATAAAAAAGCAATTATAAAAAAAAAAATTTCTTTTCAAAGCTAGAAGGGAAGACAAAGACCCTCTGGTCCTTGAATATTAAAAGGTATTGCGCTCTAAAAGCAAAAAACAAAAAAGGTGTTGAGCCCTGCCACTGCTGCTGCTGCTGCTAAGTCGCTTCAGTCGTGTCCAACTCTGTGCGACCCCATAGACGGCAGCCCACCAGGCTCCCCCGTCCTTGGGATTCTCTAGGCAAGAACACTGGAGTGGGTTGCCATTTCCTTCTCCAATGCATTAAAGTGAAAAGTGAAAGTGAAGTCACTCAGTCGTGTCCAACTCTTTGCGACCTCATGGACTACAGCCTACTAGGCTCCTCTGTCCGTGGGATTTTCCAGGCAAGAGTACTGGAGTGGGCTGCCATTGCCTTCTCCGGTTGAGCCCTAAAAAACCCAAATGATATTGAGCCCTTACTATCAGTCAAAAACCGTGCTTAATATATCACCCACATTATCTCATTTAGACCTCACATTAACCTTAAAAGGTAGGTATCATATTCTTGATTCTATAACAGAATTAACTGCAGAACAGAGATATTCAATAATTCTACCAAGGTCAAGTGTCAGAATCAAGATTCAAATTGAGGCCTATCTGATACTGTCTTTTCACATCTATGTCTAGTAGCCTCCATTCTGCAGCTTAAAATAAATAATTGGATTATTTACTTCACCTGTTTTACTTCCCTATTTCTAAATCCTGTCCCTTTAGCAAATCACCAGCACACAGCCCTCCCTCATCTGGGACCAGAAAGTTAGTCTGGTTGGAGGGGACCAGTTGACTTCTTTTTTTTCTTGATGTTTGTCTTATGTTTTTTTTCTTGTGTTAAAATTAGATGTATTAGTCTCTTCTTTGTGGTAAATTTCTTATAAAGTACAGAGCGGCTGGAGAGGACACTTCTTAAATACCCTCTGTGTTGAGACAGTATTAGGGCATCCTGTCAGGGTCTGAGCCCCAGGCAAGAAGCCATGAGGTGATGGGTCCAGAGGAGCCCACACGCTCCTACTGAGTGGATCAAGCATTCAACCTTTGGCTGTTGGTTAGCAAAGTTACTTGCACATTTAATCTTGTTTTTTCCTCTTAAATCTAAAGAGGGACAGGGTAGAACAGTGAAGCGTGATAAAATGAAGGAAAGTTTTCATAAAAGGTTATTCCTAGACTTCACAGAGAAGCACTTTGAAAATCATGCATGTACTTAGAATTGACATTGAGATCTTTTCTTTCCCTTACCCTACCACACTAGTCCGTTTTCCCTCTGTAAAATCTCATGTGGCATGTCACCTTCCTTGCAAATCTTTTGCAAAGTAATCACATCTCTGTATTAGGTTTCATGTTCTAAAACTGTCAAAACAAGTCCAAATGATTAAATGCCATGGATTAAGCTTGTTACTTCTCTAAAATTGATATGAAGGATACATTTTAATTAGAAAATTATAAATGTAAGCCACTGTATCAGTAAACCACCTCCAAAATATGTGTAAAGCCCTAACTTAAAAAAAAAGTTCAATTCTGTGTAATGACAATGATCTTGCTAAATAACCAGCCACCTCTCATTTTATTTCATTTGGGTTGAAATTTTGCCCTCAGGCGTTTAGAATAAGACATCTCTTAAAAATGTTATCTAGGAAAGAATCTTTGAATTTTTTCTCTGTCTATAAACTCTAATTAAACATGCATTTATTGATATGATTTTGACCGTGGAGCTTTTTATTAGTATAGAAGTGACTATTACTTTGTGGCATACTTTACCCAAGTAGAATAAGACATCTCTTAAAAATGTTATCTAGGAAAGAATCTTTGAATTTTTTCTCTGTCTATAAACTCTAATTAAACATGCATTTATTGATATGATTTTGACCGTGGAGCTTTTTATTAGTATAGAAGTGACTATTACTTTGTGGCATACTTTACCCAAGGCATTCTGCTAAATGTTCAGATTTTTCGGTTCTGCATAGCTAAAGACAAAATCCAAGTAGTCGGAGCTGTCTCTCAAAATTAACGCTTGTTTTATGCACCTGAGGATCTGTGTCCCCGGAATTCTCAGTGTTAAAATCCTGTCGCTGCCAGTCACCAATACATCTAATTTTAACGCAAGAAAAAACGTCTTGCCAACATCAAAAAAAAGCTACCCTTTGAGGTTAATTTTCTTTTTCATGCATTTGTCCATCCTGCTCCCTCTTGGCATCAGCAGGAAGTAATCTCACCTACGGAAAGAAGCCAGCATCCTAGCCGTGCTGACAAATTGTAGGCAAATGGTTGCTGAATTGTATCCCTTTTTATTTCCAAAAGAAGAATAATGAAGAGTTCTCTTTTCTTCCACTTAACATCCTAATCACCCACATCTACAATTTACATGGCAGCTACCCACACCTCTGCACAGGAAGAGAAAAAAAAAAATGGAAGAATGAGACGTGACACCCCTCCCCCCACCCTACCACACCCTTTGAAACCTGTCTCTAGTACATCCTTAATCAATCTGAAATTGCTGTGGGGACTATACGATCCCCCTCCTCAATGCCCAGCCCCTGCTGGTTTAGGGAGCTACGCAGCTTGTGGTAAACTGCTCTCCATTATTCCTCTATATTTAGAACTTCTCTAGAGAAATGGCATTATCTCAGTCACTAAGCTGAAAGCTGCTTAAAGTTAGTTTTTCACAGTTGTTTATTCACAGTCTGTTTCCACCCTTCATTCACCTTGCTTTAAAAAAATATTCAGACTGATGCAGAACCACAGAAATGTAAACTATTGAAATACCGCCTCCCGGAAAATTGACTATGATTTGCATTTTGCTAATGTTGGAGTAGGTCAAAATGTTATTTTTCCCTCTCTTCTCAATAATATTTCATTAAGGGTAAACTCTACTCTCTTCTACCGGTGAAAAGCCACTCAATGACCTGAATAAGATCTAGTGATAGGAAACATATTTTCAGTAATACTGAACTCATTTTTCTGCCAGAACAAATTAGTCAGTAGCTATCATGTATGTCACAGAGGTTTTCAAGAGGCACTTAGGAGGATGCTGAAAAAAAAATCCTTCTGTGTAGATTATTAGAAATGTCATGGTGCTAATGGAAAAACGCTGTGGTAATCTTTTTGTTTTACGTTTCTCTCCTAAACTACTCTTTCTCGTCTGCAATTCTGCTCCTAAAAGAGAAGATGTCTTTTGGAAAAATGGTTCCAAAGAGAAGCAGAAAGGAAATTTTATAATTTATCCTGGGAAAAGACAAGATAGAGGAGTAATCAGATAATGGAGGCAAATATACAACAGAGCTAATCATTTCTCTGAGTTCCCATATTCAGTGAAAACTGAGTAAGAAAAGGGAAGTGGGCGGGTTTAGAGGATGCTCACCTTACAGCAGTATATGTTAGAAATAGGAGTTTCTAGTTGAATGAATAAATGAATGAATGGATGACTATGATCAAGGACTATCTTAATGTTCTTTGGGATTTGAAGGAAAAGCAGTTTACAGTACACATGTAACCTATTGGGACCTCAGTTTCCACCATCTTGTAATAGGGCAAACAATTATTACTTTTATGGGCTATTGAGAAGATTAAATATATACTATGATATGACTATAGCCTGTCAGGCTCCTCTGTCCATGGAATTCTCTAGGCAAGAATACTGGAGTGCTTAGCCATTCCCTTCTCTGGGGGATCTTCTTAACCCAGGGATCAAACCTGGGCCTNACCATCTTGTAATAGGGCAAACAATTATTACTTTTATGGGCTATTGAGAAGATTAAATATATACTATGATATGACTATAGCCTGTCAGGCTCCTCTGTCCATGGAATTCTCTAGGCAAGAATACTGGAGTGCTTAGCCATTCCCTTCTCTGGGGGATCTTCTCCACCCAGGGATCAAACCTGGGCCTCCTGCATTGCAGGCAGTTTCTTTACTGTTTCAACCACCAGGGAGGCCTGGTGGGATAGCTAAATCATGAAAATTCAGGCAGAAAGTCTGATTTTTCTAAATGATCCACTTTCTTATATGTAGTGTTAGTTGTGTATTTGTACGGACAATTTATGCATTTCCTCTAACTCTCTGTTACAATTTGAGTTATTAGAAATGATTTGAGTTAACAATTTAGCATCAAAGTGTTCCCAGGATTTTGTTCATTCCTTTTGGCTTTTACTCAAGCTTAAAAGAGATTATTAGAAGTAGTGTTT